>QEPC01000562.1:1408630-1453113 GCA_003113815.1 Sphenodon punctatus
AGAAGCTGCCACTCTAGCCCCAGGACCCACCATCATGGGTCTGAGGTCATCATTCCTCGCACGGAGGCTATGTTTTTCCACCGCATCAAGAAACATCCACTCCAGCCCCAGAACCAGCTTCCAGGGTTCTGGGGCCAAGTTACAGGGAGGGAGGGCTGTGTCCAATACCTAGAAGCTGCCACTCTAGCCCCAGGACCCACCATCATGGGTCTGGGCCCATCATTCCTCGCATGGAGCCGATGTCATTCCACCGGATCAAGAAACAGCCACTCCAACCCCAGGATCCACCATCAGGGTTCTGGGGCCAAGTTACAGGCAGGGAGGGCCGTGGCCAATATGTATCTATAAGCTGCCACTCTAGTAGCCCCAGGACCCACCATCATGGGTCTAGGGCCAACATTCCTCGCACGGAGACGATGTCATTCCACCGCATCAAGAAACAGCCACTCCAGTCCCAGGACCTGCCATCAGGGTTCTGGGGCCAAGTTACCAGCAGGGAGGACTGTGGCCAATATATTTAAGCTGTCACTCTAGCCCCAGGACCCACCGTCATGGGTCTGGGGCCATCATTCCTTGCATAGAGAGCCTTTTTCCAAACTCAAGAACCAAACCGGACTGAACTGAATGACTGAACCCGAATGCGGAGAATGAACCGAACGACCGAACCAAACGGACGAACCAAACCGGACAAGACTGAACGGCCAAACCCGAACCGCGATCTGTTCACCCATTCCTAATGAAGGCCTTGGTCTCATCCTCACACCAGGGAATACACCGCTGGCAAGCAGATTTGTAGGCAGAGAGTGCCTGGGATGGAACACCAGAGGTAGCAGTATTGATTGCATGTGAACACAGTAAAGGAAAATAAACCACATAGACATTGATAAACAGAAGTGTTTATCATGCAGTTGTGTAAACGCATTGTCCCCAATCCCCAGTGAATTAACTTACCATAGGTGATTGGCTGTCATTATGAGCCATGTCCACAGCAATGGGAAGTTTGTGGAAGTTGTTACTTAGAATTAGGGATGTTCAAAATAGAAAAAAATAGTGAGTATTTTCTGAGGGTCCGAGGAGCGTCCCATGTGTCTGGGATGCTCCTCTGACTCTTTGAGAATACTTGGGTGAATTTTTAGGTGGGGAGATTTCTGGGGGAGATTGGAGGGGTGCTTAAGGAGGAGTGGCGGGCCAATCTGGGAGGTTAGGGTGAGTTATTTATCTTCCAGAGGGGCCTGCATGATGCATAGCCTCATCCTGGCTTGTAAGTTTGAAAGTAAAAAAAAACAATTGAGCTTGCTTAGAAAGGCCCTGAATGGCCCTTTCTGAGCATGCATGGCCCTTTTCAAAGATGGTGTTGGCATGGTGATGCTGCTAGTGCCATCTTTGAAAAGAGCTGAGCATGCTCAGAAACAACCATTCAGGCCCTTTCTGAGCATGCTCAGTTGTTTTTTTAACTTTCAAACTTACAAGCTGGAAAGAGACCCATCACGTGGGACCCCTCCAGAAGGTAAGTAACCCACCCCTACCCCCCAAGCACCCCACCCGTGACCTCCTGATAGGCCACCCACTAGGCTCCTGTTCTGCTTTCCCTGGCCCCTGCTTGCCTATTATCTCCCCAGCCAGCAAGGGCCAGGGAAGTGGAAGCAGGGACATAGTGCTGGCCTCCGGATCCTGCTTACCCACCCTCTGGCCCCCTTCCCTGGCCAGGGAGGGAATAGGCAAGCCATTAGAATGTAATGGCTTGGGAAAAGTGAATGTTGGGGATATGCTGAAAACCAGGACAAGCTGGGAGAAGGCATGTTTGAATTAGGCATGCGTTGGCCTTTTAAGGCAGACATAGAGCGAGAGTAGAGAGAGAAGTAGGAAGTGGTCATTTCTTGGAATGCTCTAGGCTTTTTGCTAGCTACTCTATGGTGTCAGAACTGCGGAACATGGAAAATTGGGACTGAATTCAGTTCTTGGTGTTTCCTGAGGAAAAATAAGGGCCGAGTTGCAGCACTAAGCCATTAGAATGTAATGGTTTGGGAAGAGCGAGTGTTGGGGATATGCTGTAAACCAGGACAAGCTGGGAGAAGGCATGTTTGAATTTGGCATGTGTTGGCCTTTTAACAGGGCCGGGCCCAGGCATGTGCCACATGTGCAGCCACACATGGCCCCAGGGCCAGCTGGGGCCCAGCACTCACCTGGCTAGGCAGCAGGCTGCAGGCAGCTTCTTCCCCAATAAGCTCCCCCAATAAGTTCTTCTTCCTCCCCTCCCTGGCTCCAGACCCCATCCCTCACCTGCCTCTCCCTCCTAGTAGCGCTGCTGCAGCAGCAGAGGGGACACCCCATCCAACTGGGAGATGTGCTGATCAGAAGGTTGTAGCCTTGTAAAGAAGGTTCTTCAAGATGGCCCCCAACATTCTCACAACTGGGTTCTGCATACTCACCCTTTTCAAATAATAGACCACATGATGGTCTCGAGCTCCTCTAGTATAAAAAGCACTCTCCCCCTCAGAATGACAGTTCCTTCCAACCCTTTATAGAAATATAAGAAAAGAATTCCATGTAGGGCTGGAAGGGTGGGTGTTGTGAGACTGTTCAGACCCATCTCAAAGAACCTTGTTTACAAGGTAGCAACCTTCTGTTCTTCTTTGAGTGGCTCCTCACATGATATTTTTACATGGCTCCGCCGGGTGGGGAGTCCGTGGATGGGGCATGCACAGAGCTGCACATGCATCCCCACTCACCCACCACTCATCCACACCCACATAGTAACCACCATTTCCCCTGGTTGCTCCTTGCATGGGGACGAGGGGAGGGGTGAGTGAGGATTCGTGTTAGGTGGGCGCACATGTACCCCCACTCACCATGGGCGTGTGCACCGCGTCGTTCACACGGGGCTCCCCCACCCATGAACGCACAGAAATCTGCGCGTTCATGGCTGGGAGAGGCCTGTGTAAAAAGGGCCACATTCTCACAACTGTCTTACTTATACTATCTTAGGTTGGAATTTATGATGTAAAGCAATATCTATTCTGTCTTGGAAAATAAATCTGCAAATATGGTTCTGAGATTATTATGGCTGCTATTTCACTAACTCTTCTTAATGAAGTTATTGCTAACAGGAATACTGTCTTTAAATCCGCACCCCATAACCAGTTCATTTGCACCTCACATATAATCAATTCACGTTGCCGCGGGGGCACAAATTAAATGGTTATGGGTAGGGGCAGCGTGAATAGATTATATGGGGGCGGGGGCAGAAATGAACTGGTTATGGGGTGGGGGCAGCATGAACTGATTATGGGGGCACAACTGAACTGGTTATATGTCTCTTTTCATGGTATAATGCGCTTAATAAGCTACCTGCATTTTGGGTGTCTGGTGTGTTTGATAGCAGCACCTCTGGACTTGTTGCACTGCATGCGTGCACAAGGCACAGGTGGCACTGGCAGCAAGAAGCAACAGGCCCTGGAGGCCAGACTGGCTAAGCTCACCCCCTCCTCCAGTAAGGCAGTGGATGCAGTCAGTCTCTCTGTGCCTGCTTCACTGCCCGCTTGGCTGCCCCTGCAGTGGAACCACTCCTGGGGATTGGTGGTAGACACTCGTTGGGGAGGTGGGGGTGGGGGGAGCATGGGGAGGCCATGCTTCTCCATGGTTGATTGGAGTGGTGGAGAATGGGAATCCTTCCTGTCCAGAGGGAGTATGTTTTATGTAAATTTATACATTTGCATAATTAGGTGGGCCCTAATTATGCAAATTAGGCCCCTCACCAAGACTTCGCACATGGCTTCACAAACCCTGGGGCCGGGCCTGCCTTTTAAGGCAGACATAGAGCAAGAGTGGAGAGAGAAACAGGAAGTGATTATTTCTCGGAACACTCTAGACTTTTTGCCAGCTACTCTATGGTGTTGACTGACCTGTATGCCTGTGAGGCAGCATGCAACCTAACTGATGGGTCGCAGACACATGAGCACATATTAACACACATTTCCCTGCATGATGGGCTCTGTATGCTCTGAGACCCTGCTGTGAGTGGGGGATGGGTGGTCAGTGAGTAGTGGCTAGTGAGGTCAAATACTTAATAAAAAAGGAGGTGGATGCCCACCTGGTGTGGGGTATAGTTTGCTATTGTCTTGTTTTTCACACCCTCTGGCTCATTTTCAAAGAGAGAAACTTCAAATTATGGTCAGCTGTTCTGTCAACTGCTAAGAGTTTTGTATACAGAATATGCTTGTTTGGAAAGATACTATCTTTAAGTTTTTAATCTCTCTGCACAGTTTGTCAATACGGTACAGGGAACCCATCATATTTTCTTGCTTGAGGCTGATAAAGAAAATCACTGGGAGGAATAATAATTATTTGAATTGTTAGTTTTTTCTCTAAAAATCACAATAACTAATTTTCCTCTATTTGACATCAACTGAACTTGACAGATTAGAAACTTTAAAATGAAGGAATATTAAAATCCAACAAATGCCCACTGGACACAACACCCCATTTGGCACAGCCCTGGCCTTATCACAATTATAGAAATGAAAACAATTTAATTGGAAAACAAATATTGTCTTGTTCTAACAGCAATCTCCAACTTTGTGGACTATTAAACATTCTTGAGCATTTACCACTTGAATTTTAGGGGAAATAGCTTTATACAGGCTATAAATTTTCAGGCTACAAAAGCAATGCATAAACCTAATGATTTAATGTCTTTGGCTTAGGAGAAATATAAGGTACTTAAACCATGATGTAGGCTCTCTTCCTGCAGGAGCTATTTATTAATTGTAGGACAGGAAAATTTCAGATAATCAAAAATATTTTAGAAATTCTACTGATATGATAATTCTTCACTACTTCTAGTATTTGGCAGTCTTTAGCGAACAAGCTCCCTTTCATTATTGATTACATAGAAGACTTAAGGGTTGAATTCCATTGCCAGTTGAAGGCAATGAGAATTTAGCAATTGACGTCAACAGGAGCTGGATTAAGCACTTCTTTCTTTCTTTCTTTCTTTCTTTCTTTCTTTCTTTTATTTAGATTTGTTACTATGCAGGGTAAGGACTTTGTGCCAATTATGACCTATTTTGAAAGTTTAAGTGAGACTGAAGGGCTGGATAGTGTTTATACTGATCCTTTTCACCTTGTAAGCTTAACACAAATAATACATTTCCATTATATTGACAAGAAGAGCAAAGTGGTGTGAATACTCTCTTTTGAACCACAGAAATGTTCCTTACACCTAGAATTAGTGCAGGTTATTATTCAGAAATGGTACTAGTCACCCTACGTCTATTGCAATCCCATTACAGCAACAAGATGATTAGCCACAAAAATGTTGTCTACTGTCCCGTCTTCTGAAATTATAAGTGAGTATCACTTACAGCATTATTTAAAGCTCGGGTGTGTGTGTGAATAATTAATCTTACAAGCTAATTCAGTGTCGAAAGATCTCTTAACTATCCCTTTCCAAAAAGATTTGTAAAAAGTTCTTTCCACTGCCCTGACCATCTTTGTGGCAACATTAACTTTAGTCTGGCTTCTTCTATCTTTACCTTTCAACTCCTCAAACGGTCCTTTACAAATTTAGCAGATTTCTGTTTCATCTGCTCTCTTCATCATGAGCATAGATTTTGGTCATTTGCAGACAAGATGCTCTCCACCCACCACCCACCCGCTATACAAGTTGCAGGGCTGAATTATTACCCTGTGGGTGCCCTGTAACATGTATAGTGGGTTGGAGATGGGTGAGCAGCGTCTTGCCTGAAAATGCCGTTTGTTTTTGGTTTTCTAATTATCAGATTTTTTTTTTAAAAAAAACCACACCTCTTTCATTAAACCATTATTAGTTGCTATGTGTTGTTTGTAATCCTCTTTTTCAGAAGATCAATCACACTGTTACTATGGTGTCTCTTGAAAATCTCTAGTCTTCCTCTACATTTTTTGTTGCACCATGCCTACCAGGTTCCTTAACTTCCCTAAACTTGCTGTCTTGAAATCTAACACCAGTGCTCCCCTGTTTTATATGTGCTATTCCTTACTTTGTTGGTTTCAGTAGTTCCTAACTCTGTCACATGAGTCCCCATTATTGACACATTATCGGTCATTGCCTTTGTGCAAATTCAAAATGTCTTCTCTAGTTGGATTTTGTAACCTCTATATTATATATTTGTTAGTGTGTTAGATAGCAACCTGTTTGATGTGTTCTTGACAGCTTGCAACCAGCAGATATCTGAGTGTGAATAAAATGTTATGTCTTGTAAATACATCAAAGTTTGTTTTGTTCAGGAGGTGTTCCACTCCTGGTGATCTGTGCAGCTGACCACTAGAATTACTTCTTTGTTTTCCATTTCTTGACCATTTTCTGTGGCGCAGTGTGGGTAATTTTTCTTTAAAATAATCCCACATGTCAGCATAAGTGTGTAGGGAAACTAATTTCCTTAAATAAAACACAAATTTCAGTAGAAAAGAAATAATTCCTAGAGGCTTGTGTGTGTTTTGGGGCTGGCATAGTGGAAACAGCTGCCAAAGTGAATTGGCATGGTGAATGTGTGAATAAATGACAGCAATGGTGCTGTAAAAAGACTTTGCCACTGGCAAGTAAAGTTGCATATGTTTCTAAGACTATTGCATATTCTTTCTAACAGTCTTCCCAAAAAGTCTGCAAGGTAAATTTGCTGCAAACTTCTCCATGGTTCTCAACCGTAACAGATGTATTATTTGGGTTTTATATGCAAGAAACTATGAAACCTCATAATATTGGGTCATAAAAAATCAATATGGCCCTTTTAGAGGAAAATCTTATTTTTTTGCTTCTTAAGCACTTAATTTAGAATGTTTTAAACTGCATTAGTAGCTTAATACTATTGTCAATAGTCCTCGGGCTTGGCACAGGGAAAGAGCTTTTTTTTAATTTGGCAAACCTTGACAAGTGTCTTCAAGTGCTGAGAATTTGCAAGCATGAAAGCTGTCAGTGCTTCAAAAGTTGTCATAAGAGGTGACGCTGTAAGCATTTTGAGAACATGGCTTCCATTTAACAATCTTCAGTGAAGGCAGGCATAATTGTGAATAAGGGTGTTTCAGACATGACGCTGCCACACATTCCCACACATTCCCCCCGCCCCATGGTAATTCCTACGTCATGTGGGTTGTCCGTCCCTGGGTAGGTGGACACGCTTCTACCCTGAACTGGGGTAGCCCATACCATGCTTTTGGAGGTCAGGAAATGGCAAGGAGAAGTTCCATGGTTGCAGCTACCACTGACATGGGAAAGCATGGCCAGGCACGGTATCATGTCAGTTAGCCACACCCCAAGGTGTGGCAAGATATCCCCACACAGAAGGGGGTAGGATACACCAAACATCATTGCTGGGCAATGAAGCAGCAATGGTGCTGGGCAATGAAGCACCTGGTAGGGATCGGCGAATGCGGTTTGGATGTTGGGAGTTCGGCCCGAACTCGGCCTGTTCGGATGTTCGAACCGAACGTCCGAACTGAACGTTCAAACTTCTGAACAGTTCGGAAACGTTCAGTTGAGTTTGGGCGTGGGAAAAAAGTGACTTCGTGTGGGAAAAATGTGATTGGCAGGGGGAGGCAGCTGAGGAGCAGACTTCCTGGAACTAGGGGTGGTTTCAGAGTCAAATGATACCGATACCAAAAAAAATCTTTGAATTCGGTATCGGTATCAGTATCGATAGCGCTATTTTCGAGTGTCAAATTGAACAACCGAACCTGAACTCAGGTTTCGAACTGAATGTCCAAACATCCGAACCATGTTCTGTTCGCTCATCCCTATCACCTGGGAGGTTTAATGGGTCGACTCGACAATGATGGCTTCCCAATGATGGAAGAGGTGGAGTGAGAGGAGCCCCAAGTGCAGCCGACAGGCCCAGTTTGGTGGCAGCAGCCCATGGCTGCTCAGGTGAGTCACATTAGATGCTAAATATGAGGGATGGCTATATGGTAAAGGGGTGTGGGAGTTTGACTTGACCGATGTCAAGGTAGTTGATACAAATCTATGACCTCGTACCCAATAGGGAAATAGAGCTGCAGCTGTCCAGGATGCCCCACCAGCCCTAACCCACAATGCAGCCTACCGCCTACATATACAGGGAGACACCTGGGGCTCCCAGGAGACACTGGCCTCCATCAGATTATGGAGGTACGAGCAGACCCAGAGAGATCTGGTTATGTGCCACCAGAATGCCCCGGTGTTCAAAACCATAACACGCAGGATGTCACAGCCGGGGTTCCACAGAATGGGGAAACAATGCCAGAGCAAAGTAAAAGAGCTCAAGCAGGACTACAAGGCGATCACTGATAACAACAATAACTCTGGGTACAGGGCACACACAACCCCCGCATGCACAACCTGGTGGTCCTTGGCAGCAACACTCTCGATGGCGAGGAGCCAGCTGAGATGCAATCCGGTCTCCTTCTGCAGTGCCTCATGACACTGGTGCCCCCTCTGTCACAGTCAACCAGTTGACATGTGCATCCATGGCCAAGCCCCTGAGTTGTCTGATGGACATCTGGAGGGGTTTGCTTCCCTATCCCCCTGTGTCTTTTAGTAATGTTTCTAACCTCCATAGGTCAGGTTTGTTGGGAACATTGATGTGCCTAATGATTCTTCCTGCTGGGACATAGGTTATCTCCTTTGCTAGCTGCACTGTATACCGGGCTTTCAAATAAACCTCTGCTTGCTCTAGAGGCTTCCGTCTTTGTGATTTACAGGGTAACGATCAGCAGCCTGTAAGCTTGGGCACTGTCTGATTTTGGCTATTTACTACTGGCTCGCCCTGCCGCCCTGTGCCAGACTGTGGATGTGGCCATGAGCTAGCCAGGTTTCAGTTGTCCTCGAGATGCCATGACTGCATGCTGGTGTGCGGGGCATGGCTTCGGGATCAGTTCACCATGGCATGGGGACATTGCCACATTTGTTATGCTGCCACCAACCAGGGGAAATCCTCCAGGTCCCGTGCTGGCAGTTGGGCCCTGCTACGTTTCTTTGGCCTCACACACCGCCCTGTGGGATCGGTCACACCCCAGAATAGGAAAATCCATGGTGGCCACTCCTCAGCGTCATGTCTGAAAACACCCATAGTGATCTTTTCCCCCCCTACATACATGCAAACACAGTCTGCCTTTTCTTTATTTCTATTAAATGGAAATAAATAGATTTAGAGAGTGAACGAAGGGTGATAGTGCGCGTATTCTGGACTAGTGTGTACTTGCATGATACAACTAAGCTTCAAAGATCTTGCAGCTGTCCACTATAGAGTGCAGAGAATCCTGTGTATACAGGAAGTCAGACTACATGATTACTAATGTACCATGTGCCTTTAAAAATGAGAAAACGTGAAATGTTAACCAATTAGGCAAGCTCAGAATGAATATGTTTTTGATGCTTCAGTTAGCCATCTGATTAAATTTTAAAGGGTTAAATGATCCCTACCAGATCTTCCCCCCCCCCCTACAATTTCAATACGGATGGCTTTCTTCCTGTAACATGAGAAATTGTTTCAAGTACCTTCCCTCTATCTCTTTGGAATGCAAAAATGTTTTTAAATATGGATAAAATACTGTTACGAGACCTTTCAGTTATTTCTTTTTGTTTGTTGCCTACTCAGGCAGAGTCCCTAGAATGATAACAATGCCATGAGCTAAGTTGAATAGGAAAGACTTTGTGAGAAATCACCAGCTGGAAGTCCTACCAATAAAGAAGTAGCTACAGAGGCATTCCAACAGCAGAGAGAGGGTTAATGAGTAACTGTGGGCTGGGGTAGCCCTAACCAGGGCTAAGCAGAATTTGCGGGTTTCAGGGAGAAGATAAAATGTGGGGGCCCTGGTTGCCTCCCTTGCTTGGGGGCAAACTCTGTGAGGTCCTAAAGGTGGTCATGTTTGAGTCCCCGCTGGAAGGGAGAGGGCCCCCTACACCCTGCCCTGATGGAAACAAGAGCCACTGTGAGGCCCCCGAAAAGAGTAGACCCTGAAGCAGCCACCACAGGTCACCCTGTGACCCTGGCCTATTACATCTGCAGAAGATGTCAGGCAGGGAGGGAATCTGGCTTAAAGGCTGGAAATATCTCATTCCCCACCTCCATTTTTTCTCCTGTTGCATCCTCTGCAGTGAAGTGAGCCTGTGACTGCTTTTAGACGTGTGTAGAAAAAACGCTGCATAAAATCACGCCGCATGTAAATATCCCACGTTTTTGATTTAGTCATGACATTTTGCACATTAAAGCCGGTTGTGCGTTTTTTTAAAGTCACAAATTAAATACCTCGAGTCTGAGGTATTTAATTCACGGATTAAAAGAACGTGCAGTCAGCTTTAATGTGCAAAATGTCACGTCTAAATCCCACAAGCGGGATATTTATACGTGGCGTGAGTTTATGCAGCGTGTTTGCTGTGCATGTCTAAAAGCGGCCTGTGTTCTGAGCGTGTTTATTTTCTTTTTTCTTCCTTTTTGTTTGTTTTTGTTGTGTTATTGGGTGTTCTTTAGACACATCTGGACAGGATAGCCAATTAGGCGAGTAATCCCAGTGAAGACATTGGGTGATATCAGACATTACAGGTGCCCGATTCACCACAGTGGATTCCCAGTGGTGGCGAACCGGCTAACCACCCCCCTTTGGCAAGAGAGGCCCCAAACAGACGTGACAGGAGCGGGACCACGGCAGGGAATCGGACTGGCAGACCATGGCCTGGGGTAGCGCAACAGACATTGCGCCGATCTCGGGCCATGGTCAGAGCACCTGGAAGACACCAGGGCGGCTCGTCCCGGCTGCTGCTGCTGCTGTCCCTCCACCACCTCCATGTGCAGCACGACCACCACCTCCTCCGCCTTTGCCTCCTCCACCTCCTCCTCCTGCCTTGCTCTCTCGCCCTCCACTCTCTTCTCCCTTCCACCTCGCTCCATCCCGCCACATCCCCTTGCTGCTGTGTGCCCTTTAAATCTCCCTCCCCGGCCTGTGTTGTTGCTTGTTGCCTGGCAGCGATGCTGCGTGCTTTGTCCCCAGCTGGGAATCATGTTGCTTGATTCCGGCTGATGCTTGTCATTCAGTCGTTACTTTTTTTTGTTTCCCAGTGGGAATTGCTTTGACCATGCTTTCAGAGATGGTCCGGGCCAGAGCTCCGGAAGCATGGTTATTTTTGACCCCTAGTGGGGATTGACTGTGTTGAATCTGGTACCCGCAAAACAGACGTTCAGGGCGCTTTGGCCCCGCCGTGGGATTGACCGTGGTTCCCTGTGGTTGACTGTGATCTCGTAACGTCTGAAAATACCCATTGTCTCCCTGGCACACCCTGTATTGATTAGTTGGAAATGAACCCCTCACGTTGTAGGTGTTTCTGGTACAAAAAGTTTTCCTCTTCTAAAAATGGGCAGCACGTGTACAACCCTGAGTTTCTTCTCTGAGTTACTTCCTCATTTGGGGTCCTACCTTGCCGCTCTGGGAGCCATCATCTCCTTTAGAGGCTGTATGCCCAGCATCCAACAGTGTAACCTTCTTACAAGCTTATCTCATGATATTTTTCCTGTTTTGTCAACATAGGCTGGCAACCTCACATTTTCAGCTTCTCCACTAGTCCACATGGAATCATTTTGACTTTCATTGCTATTCCTGCCTTGCTTCTATATGTGCTATGGTTAAGGATATTTTTTCGGCCCTTTCAGATAGTCACATATTTTTTTCCAAACGCTATGTAAAATGCTAGTTGATGTTAGGAAACTTGCTTGGCACTAGTATATATTGCTCACCTTTGATCTGATTAGTTACACAGAGCTAAGTTCTAAAAATACACGACACACCACTTATTGTAGTCCATTATCATCTTCCAGACATAATTATGAATTAAGAAACATGAAACCTCAGGCTTTGCAAAGGCTGTAAAAGGAGAATTACAACTAACAGCTTACTGTTAATTTGAATTGCTGTCTAGGACTCTGTAAGACTGGAGCTTACAAGCTACTAATATTCACTGCCTGAGCACAAGGCAGGGTGTTTTTAAATGAGACGTGTCCATGCATTGCCCCCCACTGTCCACGCGTCCAACTGATCATGTGATGGTGGTGCATAGGGAGGTGTGCTCCTGTTACCATTGCAGTGACCATTAGGGGTGTGCATGTTTTCATTATATCAATAAAGAATAGAAAATTTGTCATTATCCTTATTGCAATAACGAAAACGACAAAAATAATGAAATCAACAACAATAATGAAGGTCAGTGTTGAACTCTTGAACTGGGTCTGTGATGGGAGGGGAAGGACCTGATGGAAGTAATTGCTGGCAAATGAGCAGCGCAAGCAGGTTCCAGATAGTTGAATGGCACCCTGTGATTGCTCAATGCCTCCTGCATCCCAGAACCAATCAGAGGAGCTCTGGGGGAGGGCACTGCAATCCTTTATACTGCAGGGCTGGGCTGCTGGATTCTGGTTCTGTGTTAGTTATTGTTCTGTCAGGGTGTATGTGCAGAATCTGCTGGTGCTTGCACTAAAAATCCTCCCATATATTAGGCGTGTGCAACAGGGCCCCATGTCATTTTTCATTTTTTTTGTTATTATTTTTGTTATTAAAATGTGTCATTTTTGTTTTTGTTAATAACGAAATGTCACTTTTCGTTATCATTGGGCATTTTTACACACACGTTAAAGTTCTGAATGTTTCAGTCTTCTGGGATTACAAGCCAACAAGCAAGTTCTGGATGCATTTTTTCACACACACACACTGCCCTGACGCAGTTCCTGAATGCATTCTTCACACAAATACTGCCCTGAGGCAGCCTAAAGTAGCCGCAGCTGTAGACATGACAGGCTGCCATGGAAACCAAGTGACCACAGCTGCCTGGAGCAAAGCAGTTTACCAGGAGACCCTTTAACACACAAACGTTCTGGGAGAAGTTTCATGCAGAAGTTCAAAGATCCGGATGTTTAAGATCTGGGTGAGTGATTTAGACGTAGAGAAAGTTCAGGATGGAACAGCAAACATCCAGGAGTAATGTGTGTAAAAACACCCATTGTCATTATAGGTACCGATTTTTTGTATTGTTATTGGTATACACACAAACACACACACAATCGAAGCTAAACCCAACCTATGTATAATACAAAATATGCCTATCCAGTAATTCTAATATATATAATAAAACAGCCTAGTATTTAAATATCTAATCTCTCTATATACAACTGATCTCTCTCTCTCTCTCTCTCTCTCTATCTATCTATCTATCTATCTATCTATCTATCTATCTATCAATCTATCGGGGGAGACAGGCAGGAGAAGAATAGGGCTGAAATGCCGTACCGCTGCGGCAGCATTTACCGGCGGAAAGTGCTCTTCCGCACCAAGCAGCACGGTTAGGAAGGGAGCCTTGCACTCGCGGCTTTCCACAGTTGCTGCCGCAGTATTTTCGCCACTGTAGATTTCACACGGAAGTGGCAGGTTTGCCACAGTTTCCCCTTTCCCTTAAGCACGGCAGCTTTGTGATTCTCACAGCATTGCAGGCAGGGGCGTAGCCACCGTGGCGCCGGGGGAAGTTGCTGCCTTGTAAACAAAGTTCTTCTTCGAGGGGCTCCTTCCATTCTCACTTGTGCGCCCTTCTCTTACTGGCATATACCAAGCTCACCAGCTTAAAAAACACCATGTGACATTCACATCCCCCCACCCTATAAAAGGTACCTAAACCCAACACAGTTCCTTACAACTCTAAGCAATTAGAAAGAAAATTCCATGTGGGGTCGGAAAGGTGGGTGCTTGTGAGAATGTTGGAGCCATCTGGAAGAACCTTGTTTACAAGGTAGCAATCTTCTGTTCTCCTTCGAGTGGCTCCTCCCATTCACACAAATGAAAGCGTACCAAGCCTAGAAAGAGGCAGTGGGGGAATTTTCTAACAAAATGACACTCCATGCAGGTTGTATCTACATCCTGGGAGGGGGGTAGCAGGCAGGGGGCAGCCTGCTCTGGGGGGGTCCATTCAGCTTGGGGAGGGTTGGTTGTTCAGTGCTGTCTCTGTTAGAAGGATGGACAGATCCTCCCTCTTCCCTTTTTAATCACCCCATAGAGAGAAATTGGGGTGCAGAGCAGCTACAATGAGGTAGAGAGCCATCCCAGCAAAGGGGAAGAATTTGTCCTTGGCACCTAACGCACAAGAGAATTCTCAGAAGAGCAGGGACTCCCCCCAATCCCCTGGATCAGCATCAGGAGCCTGGCACACTATGGCATCAGGAGCCAGGAATAATGGTGCAAGATAAACACCCCTCAAGGTTGCGTAGAAGGGACAGTACAGCAGAATGTGGGCCAGAGATTCCACTGCTCTCAAGGGGCAGCGGCGCAGACATTATGCCAGAGGTGTGTGATTGTATCTACCAACTGTGACAGCAGATGGAAAAGCATTCCACCTTGCTAGTAGGAGCAGTCTTCTGGAGTTCAAGGGGAGCCCACCATCCAAAAAGGCATGGGAAGGGCAGTTGCGTTAGCCAGCCATACATAAAGGCCAGTGGCTTTACAAGCACTAAGTTCAGCCCAGACCTCCTGCCATGTGGAGTCCAACAAATGATCTAGAACAAGTTTCTTGGCCCCCTTGAATCCCAGCTGGGACAGGGCCCCAATAGTGAACTCCAGCTGTTTAATTTTCTCATCTACTAGACCCAACCAAGGATTCAGGAATTTGTCAGACATGATCAACTGGGCCCATGGGGCAGCCAGGTTAAAATAAAGACATGGATAATACATAATAGCCCCGTGCCAAACCTTAACCCGCAAGGGGAGTAGGCCGCACTCACGGCAGAGGGCCTGGGACAGGGTGCCAGGAGAGGCCATCAGAATTGCTTGTGGCACCCCCACCTGAAATTTCTCCAGGTCCCTCAGCTTGCTCAGGGGCCAGAAGAGAGCCCCGTACAGGAGCTGGGGAACCAACTTGTGGCTATAAAAATAAATTGCCAGGGCAACTAAATGCCCTCCCCTTGACCTAAAGAAGCTTAACAAGTTTATTTTTAACCTCTTAGCCCTGTTCAGGGAGAATTGCACCTGCAAATTCCAGGCCCCGGTTGCCTGAAATAAAAGGCCCAGGTACTTGTACACTGGGACCTGGGCTATCTCCTGATTTGCCAGCTGCCATTTGTGTAAGGTTTTTCTGAGAAAAATTGACAACTTTCGACTTGTGCTGATTTATTTCAAGCAGGTTATCCCGGCAGAAGTCCCCAAAGGCAACTAACAGATGACGCAGACCAACCTGAGACCGTGACAACAGAACCGTGTCATCCGCATACAAGAGACAGGGGATTTCAGTCTCATCTACAAGGGAAGCATGACTAGCCATCCTTGCCAGGGCCTCCATAATATCATTTAGATAGATGGGGTGGTTTCAGGGCAAAATGATACCGATACCGAAATCCCCCCCCCTCCCCGATTTTGGTATTGGTATCGATAGCACTATTTTCGGATGTTCAGTCGAGCTTGGGAGACTGAACTCCACTGAACCGAACAACCAAACCCGAACTTGGGTTTCGACCCAAACGACCGAATGTCCAAATATCCGAACCGTGTTCTGTTTGCACATCCCTACTGTCTCCAACTACTCATATGTAGAGAGATAGATATAGGTAGTATATTTTAGATATACTTATTAGATGATAGATATAGAATAGAGGTAGATTAGAGATAGTGGATATATACCTCTGAGTTTTCCTTTTCCCTTCACCTGTCTGTCTCCCCCTGTCCATATATTATATAGATATAGATATTAGTTGTCTATATATAATTTAGATATTTAGATACTAGGCTGTTTTATTATATATATTAGGATTATAGGATAGGAATATTTGGTATTATACATAGGCTAGGTTTAGCTTAGATTCTGTATATATTATATAAATAAAACCAGATATTGTGTATATACTAATACCAATAATGATACCAAAAACAAAATCTTTGTTTGAAATTGGTACCGTCAACAATAACGAAAAACAGCATTTTGTTATTAACAAAGACAAAAATGACACATTTTAATAATGAAAATGATAACAAAAAATGACATGGGGCCCTGATGCACACCCCTAGTGGCCACTCATGGCCACGCTGGAGCACTTCCAAAAAATCTAGGGATGAGCAAACGCGGTTCGGAAGTTGGGAGTTCAGGCTGAACTTGGCCTGTTCGGATGACCGAATCTGAATCCAAACACGAACTGACCGAACCAAACTCAATTCCGAACGTCAAAATGACCGAACAGTTTGGTCAGTTCGGATCACATTCGGGTGAGTTCAGGTGGAAAAACGTATCACTGGAAGGCAAAACGTGACATGGAGGAGGAGTCAACTGAGTAGCAGACTTCCAGGCACCAGGGGTGGAGAGGCTTGGAGTAGCAGCCAGCCTGCCCAATCACCATCCCTTTTCGCCTCAGACCATTGGCTTTGCAGTCTGTGATTGGCCACAGGCTAGGCTGCATAGAGCCAATGGGGCCTGTGGTGAGGTGGGCACAGCAAAAAACAAAACTGATTGCCTCCCCCCTTCCCAACACCTTCTAGCTAGTCACTGTTCCTGAACAGCAGACATTTCAGAAGGCTTCCTCTCTCCCAGCAGTTTTTGTTCCTTCCTATTCCTAATGCATTGACATCCTCCTCCTATTTCACCCATAAAACCCATTTACCTCCATATTTAGATTGTAAGCCACAGGCAGGGACCGCATCTGATTGTATGTTCTGTACCGCGCCAGGTTGCAGCTGGCGCTTTATAAATGTTTAATACTACTACTAATAATAATAATATTATAATTTATTTAGATTATATTAGATAGATTTAGGTGTTATTTTTTGTTTTTACCCCTCCCTGTGTTCAATCTTCCTTCCTCCCTCCCCCCTCCATTGAATGCTTTCCCCTCTCCCTCTTATTCCATCCCTGATTCCCTTCCCCTGTTTTAAGTTTTGGTTTTATTTAGAGTAGGAATATTATTAGATTGATTTTCATTTCAGTTTTGTACCCCTCCCTGTGTTCCCCCCTGTGTAATATTGTATATATAGATAGATCGTTATTAGATAGACAGTTACTAGACAGATATTCATAGTAGTTAGCTTAGTTATAGAGATAGATAGAGATAGTGTGTTTGTAGGACAAGGCCTTTGTAGTTAATTATTAGGATATTCCATTTAGTTCAATAGGTTTTAGAATAGTTAATAGTAGTTAGATTGTGTGTGTGTGTGTGTGTGTGTGTGTGTATATATATATGTATATATATATATATATATATATATATATAGAGAGAGAGAGAGAGAGAGAGAGAGAGAGAGAGAGAGAGAAATATAGAAAGAAACAGCCACTCCAGCCCCAGGACCCACTGTCAGGGTTCTGAGGCCTACGTTACTGGCAGGGAGGGCTGTGTCCAATATGTATCTATAAGCTGCCACTCTAGCCCCAGGACTCACCGTCATGGGCCTGGGACCATCATTCCTCGCACAGAGGCGATGTCATTCCAACGCACCAAAAAATAGCCACTCCAGTCCCAGGACCCGCTGTCAGGGTTCTGGGGCCAAGTTACAGGCAGGGAGGGCTGTGGCCAATACCTAGCGGTTGCCACTCTAGTACGCCCAGGACCCACCATCATGGGTCTGGGGCCATCATTCCCTGCACGGAGACAATGTCATTCCACCACATCAAGAAACAGCCACTCCATCCCCAGGACCCACCATCAGGGTTCTGGGGCCATCATTCCTCACACAGAGAGCCTTTTTCCGAACACCCAAACTGGACCGGACTGAACCGAATGGCAGAACACGAACGCAGCGAATGAACCTAATGGGCGAACCGGACCGGACTGAATGGCTGAACCCAAACCGCGATCTGTTTGCCCATCCCTAAAAAAATCTGGAGTGTCCTGTGTGGGTCAGGATGACACTTGGCTGAAGTGCTCCCCATGCATGTTGTGTGTGTGGGTGCCCCGCAGCCATGCCACTTAGTGGCCATGGACCACCAGTCCCTACTGCAGCATTTGTTTAAAGTGGGAAGGCAGATCCCCCAGTTGACAAGTAACCCAGCAATTTAGTTTTCACTTGTCAAAGGCAGAGCCATTATCACCTTCAAATGTCTCCAGCATTCAATATTAAACAATCCTACAATAGGTGTTTTGTACTGAATACTGATTCACTGTGTGAAAATGACAAATCTGCACAGAGACATGATAACAATTTTATTAACACTGGACAGTAGAGACAAGACAAATTTTGAATAGGACAAATATAGGAAATGTTGTTAGAACAACTAATAATATAGTAATAAACGTTGTCAATAAGACAGGTGTTAGAATAAAATCTGTCTGCCCTGACAGCACTTGTGATGACCGGTTTATGCTGAAAGTTAGTGCTTGTTCATACAAGCAGGTTTAATTTTCTTTTTGTTCACATTTGTAGAGGGGTTGTAGCATGGTTATTAAACTTTTTAACAGCCTGGGTAACAATCCCCCTAATTAACAGCCTTTCATCGTTTGCTCCTGTGAACAAAACCCAAAAGATAAATGACTAAAGCATAAAGAGATCTAATCTAGAGTTCTGTCTTTTGACACCATTTAAAAAAATTATTACTGGATCAACAAAACTCACTTTAAGAGAGGAATTAAGGCTCTTACAAATTTACTTCTGCTTCAAAAAGCATGGGAATTTTAAGTTAAGATTCTCGCCCTCATGTAAGCAGTAAAGACGTTGTACAGTCCCAAATGTTGTGCTCACTTACAAATTAGGCTCCATGTCCCCTGGGTGTTTTTAAACGAGATGCTACCACACATGACCACCAACTAGCCATTAATCTGACTGGCCATCTGAAGGGGAAGCATGAGAATGTTCACTCCCATGAGCCATACAGGACCCACACCTGGCCATAAAGGAAGCACTGCTGAAAACCCAGAGTGCTCCATGCAGGGCAAGCCGAAAAGGTCTGTGGCAGTGGAAACCCATGCACCCCCTGCCCATATGAACTGGGGCAGTCAGCCATGCCAGCAGACCGGTCCGCCGCTCATAGGCATTATGGGCAGGGGACACAGCCTTTACAAATCACAGGAACTGATTGCAAGCACTAGGGAGCCTGTGTTCCCCAGCACTCATGTCGGGACATGTCACTTCTAAAGGCCAGCCTGGTGCCCTCTGAGGAGGAGACGTTCTGAGGGGGAGGGATTTGGAGCATCTGCTCCATCACGTAAAAATCTGAAGAGGAGGAGGATGAGTTTGGAGCAGCAGAGAGACGTCAGCACAGCAGCACTGTTGTCGGCTCTGAACCCTGCCCTTCTCAACGCAGCATGCCACGCTCCAAAGGAGAAGGGTTAAGAGCAAGATGGTGATACAGACTTTGAGCAGCAGCCAGCCATGTAGTAGGACGACGCTCCTCAAGTCTCTTCATGGTCTGCTCAAGCGAAAAGTCACGGGGGTCACTGTAAATGGATAAAAGTTACGGGGGTGTGTGTCACAAAAATCATGACCACTGTGACAGAATTTTAGTCCTACTTACAAGGTGCGCAAATTAAGGCAGTAGCTCATGCTCTAAAACCAATGGAAATTGTAAGTTAAGGCAGTAGCCCTAACTTACAATTTCCATTGGTTGTGGAGTATGGGTAAATTTGTAGGAGCCTTAACTCCCTTGTTAAACCAGGGGGTTATTGATCCAAGAATTTCCCTGGTTTTGAAAGGGGGAACTAAAGTCTAGGAATGAGACAAGAGCAAGAGTTTCCGTTCTGCAGGGAAATAGCGACCTTTCAGGGGCACTTGCGGGTGTTCTGTCAGTGCTTCATCAGTCTCCAGTGATTCCACACATCTGCCATTATCTATATTGGTACCTGTGATTTTTCTTCATTTCCTATCAATTTCATCACTTTCCAGCATTTTAAGTCATTTTCCGTCACTTTTTGTCATTTTTCTGGAACTTTTCATCACTTTGGGGGACTTTTATAACAGTTTACAGCACTTCTACAGCATTTTTCCAGCACTTAGCTGGCACTCTTGTGTCTCCATAGCCCCGAGGTGTGTGTGCAGGGCACCCATGGGGTTTGAGATTGGGGTTTGGGGTTTGGAAACCCATGCTGTTGTCATGGATGAATGCAGCCACCAGATTTTGGCCCAGGCTAGAAATCCGGGTTTGCATGGGCTGTGGCGATGCTTAGCCTGGGGTGTTCTTCAGGACCATCCCTGAGGAACAGTCCTGGCTAAGCACCATCACAGCCCATTCAATGGACACCAGAGTGGGGTAAAGCGGGCTGTCATGTTTGATGGCCTGCTTACTCTTAACCAGTCCAGGTCTGCAGTGCTTTTGTGCAGCCAGGGTGGCCTTAGAGGCCACCCTGGATGCCCATCAGGTAGTGGGGTAGGCTGCTCCAAGTAGTGCAGGGGAGAGGCTGGGCAGATGCACGTCCATGCATCACCCCACCCTCTCCTACCACCTCCCTGGCCAGGGCCACCGTCACTCTTGTTTGACGTCCGGGCTGAATCCTTCAGAGTTTGGGCCTCAGTCTGGGCAGGATTAAAGCATGACAGTGCTCAGTGCCATCATGTCTGAAAACACCCAGAATAGCAAATAAATGAATGTAATGAAATACTAAAAACCGAATAACTGGAAAATGAAATAATAAAGTGAACTAACCAAAATGAAATTACTGAACTAAATTAATATGCAACATTTGCATATATGATGAAGATAATTTGAATATTTGTGTCTCCAAATGTGCAGATTATGTAGTGAGTAATGAGTATGGAATTGCATATTAATTTCAACCCTAGGGGCAGCAGACATACAAGCACAAATAAAAGGGACAAGTGTCAGGACACCCCGAAGAATTAGTAATCTGTTGAAATTACATTGTGTAGAAATGTGTTTGACCCTTTTAGAAAGTGTGTTTTGGTATGTTAAACTTTCCTTAACAAATGACAAATCCAGTCATATGAAGATTAACTTGATAATGTCCCATGGAGATTAACTTGATAATGCGTAGGTAGAACTTTCAGCAGACACTTTAGGAACGTTTTTTTAATGTTAAGCATACACTCAAATGTTTTCCTGATTCAGGCTTTTAGAAACTAATTATTCCATAAGGCATATTTTATAAACAAATATTATTTATATCTAAACTTATTCATGTTTGTGAATATAACATAACATTTATTAGTAGTCAATTTACAGCACTATAGGAAGCAGATGTTTAAGCTTGATCTTTTATAAAGAATGACTAGCGGATATGAATCGACCCTTGAGAAGAGGCAATACGCTACACTCATTTGTTGACGCACCCCCAAAGAAGACGAGGACACCTCTGTGGGTTTTAACGGCCACACTCTTTATTAATTGTTTCCAAAGGGGGGAAGGGGTACCCCTCCCGCTTCCCCCCACTTGAACCAGGGTCCTCCTTTTTAACTGTCCCTAACTGTTTTCCCAACCACAGGAGGTTCCCAACACCCCCTTCCGGGCGCATCCCTGTCGACCCGGAGCCCTTCTTCCCCATGTTCTCAGGTTAAGCCCGAGGGGAATCCTCCTGTGCCCTACCTTGTAAATTTCTTTAACTTACACCCTGCCCCGCTCACCAGATTTCCCCGGGCCGGGGCGGGTTGTTCGTACTTACCTCATGCCCTTGGGGGTGGGGGGTTAACCAACAAGGTTGAGAACACCATAACTGCTTGTTTGGCACATGGTCCACCCAGTGGGTTAGGCTGTTTACCTCTCACCCTTGGGCTGCCCATGAAGTGGGCCGCACTGTGCGGCTATGCATGGCCTTGCCCATCTCTTAAGGAGATGTTCCTAATCATGCTATGTTATCAACTTAACTTTATTCAACCATTTATTAAACAATTGGCCTTAACTCAGCCCTCCGCCACCAGAACCGCCAGCTTTGCTTGGCTGGTTTGCCGCCAAACCCCCAATACTTTCAAGGATCTCGATTAGCCGGTATTTTAGGACCCCAAGGTAAAGGTAACAACCCTTTTCTGATACGTGGACACCATTACTTCTAAACAACTCATTCCTGTCTCTATAGCATGTCAGACCACACCAGTGCGTACCCCTGAAATCTCTCCTGTACCACTTGCAGGTCAGCCTTCACCTTCTTTGTCAGCCACAGCCCCATTACCCTAGGCAGGTTGTTCTCCCCTAAATGGATTACGATCACAGCCAGAGCAGGAAATTCTTCTTTTGCCACGGTCAGCGTTGGGAGCAATTGCTCCCAAAGCATCCCGCGCCTATCTATCCAGATTACCTCCACCCAGTCACTTAGGCCTAGCTGGGTACCCCACCCACTGCGTGCGGCCATCTTTCCTGCCCAGTGCACAATGCTGTGACTGATGATTCAGACCACTTTCCTTCCCCGCAGAGCTGACGTGTCTTCAAAAGAAATCAAAGTTGATCGGTTGTGACTTCCTCCACTCCCTTTGCCCACACACTCTTGCCTTGGTGTTCCTGATATACGAGCGATACGCACCTGATTGCCATCTCCCTATCCTCTGTATCTGCTTAGTGGCCGCTGCTGATGTTGCCCCAATCCTAAAGGAGTGCGAGCTGTAACAGTCCGTGTCAAAGCCTGCTGTCCTCACACACATGCTAAGTACTGCCCCGAATTGATAACGCGTCAGTGGGGACCCATCCCCGTGAACAAACAGAGGGCCTATACCTCTTGGAAGAGACACTAGGTACTCCCTCATTCCTGCCACGGGGAAGATTAGGGTATTCTCGGTGGGGCAAAGCCTAACCACGTGCACCCTCCCCCTGTGGTCAGTCTTTGAAAACATAAGCACGCCTTCCCACCATGCCACATCTTGGAAATGAAGGGCCCTACCTTCAGGATATCCATCAGGGCCTGCATCCCCTCTTGGAGTGCTTCTCTCTGTGCTTGCTGGCTAGGCGACAAGTCTTCCCTTCTTCTACTGGCCCCGGCTCATTGTCCCTGTAACAAGATGGCAAAACCTGGCACCAGCCCTGTCTGCGGCGGGGAGGCCCCTCTCCCCCATGTGGAGTGGTGCACACATCCATCACATTCTGCAACCCCGGCTATTGGGAATCCCCTGGTTGACCCCCATTGCGCTCCTCATCTTGCACTTGTGAGCCCTCCAACTCCTCAATATGGGCCTGATACCCCAGGAGCTGTGCCTGCATAGCTTGCAGGACTGTTTCCTGCTGGCATGACCCCTGTCGCATTCCCTTGGCTGCGCCCGCTTTCGGGAGCACCTTTGGTTCCCGCTTGGCGGAGGTTTTCTGCGGGGTCTTGGTCTTGCGGGGGGTCATGAGAAAACCAGTATCCCATTTGATGAGGAAAAGAACCACCCCAGGTGGGATTCAAACCCACAAGCCCTAACTTTGGAAGCTAGGCCCTGCCCCTCCATCCAGCTTCTGTCCCAGCTCCCCCTCCCTTACACTTGAGGGAAGAGGTGTTCTTCCCCCTCTTCGTTGGGTATACCGATCAGTAGGGTTCACTCACCCCCTCATTCCCGGGCACCTGGGGGGGCATCCCAAAGGCAGAGTGTGGGGGCAATCCGCTGTCCCGCCTGCTCAACTGCTGGCATCTACAACACCTCTGTTCCCATGGGAGAACCCCCCAAAAGCATGGCTCACACCTCGGGCCAGGCCCACCCAGCACACCTCATATTTGCTGGCAGGGGCCAACGTGGGAATCTCAAGAAAGGAAGGGGGTGGGGGTGGGGACTGCTGCCCCCTACCCGCACACTGTCAGCCTAGGCCATGCACCAACCTCCTTTCCCCCCCAGCAGGCCGAGCCCTCCAATCCCACCAATCAGTAACCTGGCAAACTTCCTGCACTGGCCGCTTGGGCCTGCGGTGGTTGCCCCTCCTCCCCCAAAGTTGATCTGGCATTCCAGGGAAGTGTGGGGCCCATTCCGGCTGCACGACTGACTTGCACATCCTTCCCTGCTCCGCGCTGAGCCACAAGTGAGGTGCATGATCAAGGAATCTAAAATGGTGCCCAGGAGACCCAGGTCTCGCAAGAGTCCTGGGCGCCCATCCTCGGTTGCCACACAACCTCTCAGACCCTCCCAGACTTCCTGATAGCCCTGCAGCCTCCCCACCTCCCTCCTTGCCATCTTCTCCCCATGGGGGGGGTGCTGCCAAACCCCCACCGCGATGAACATGGAGGGGACTTGTATGGGATAAGTATTCAAAAATATGGATAGCTACAATCTAATCTTTATTTTTTAAAAAACATGGAAAATTCAGTGATAATTTTAAGAAAGGAAAGAGTTAACCAGCTTTCTAGCCAGACTCTAAAAAAACGGGGGCTAGCAGGTCCTGAAAGGGGAGAGGAGAGTATTTTGTGTCTATATATAATTTTAAAAATCTGTAAATAATTTTTTAAAACTATGCATGCGCAAAATGACCACCATTCCAAAATGGTGACACTGCTGCCACCATTTTGGAAAAGGACGAGCATGCACAAAATGGCCTGGCAGCCATTTGCACATGTGCAATGGGTTTTTAATTGTTTGCATTATTTCATATTATTTTATTGATTTAAATATGAATCTATAATACAAATCTGTATTTAAATCTGGAAATTGCAGAACCAAAATCATAAACGGAACCAAGCCATAATTTCCTCCGGCTGACCACTCCTCATACCACCTTACTTACTGGATTCATTATGGCCGCACTGAAATTCGTCCAAGTGTAAGTGGTTTGTTGATAACTAAAAAGTGTCTTCAGCTTGAAACACCATAAAAAAATATCCATTTTGTAGCTCTTAGTCTTGATTTGAGTGAACCCCATTAAAGAATTGGCAGAAATATATACCCCATATGTTGCAAAAAATTGTCTTTAAATTGTTCTGTGCAAGATGGTAGCAATTGTTGTTATTAATGTTAGACTTTCAGTTTATCAGTGGCTTGAACTGGAGTCCTACATGCAGAACCGGGTTCGACAGTATAGGACCATCGGGTTCAGTTCAGTTTGGGAGCCCTCCCAACTCAAGCTCCTCTGACTTGGGTTGGGTCAAGTTCCCGGGGATGAGATGTGCTGCTTTTACAGAGTGTTGTGCAGTTATAATGCTCCATGGAGATGAAACCACCTCAGGGCAGGAGTGGAGGAATGCCTTCACCCTCCCTTTGCTTACCAAGTTCTCTACTGCCTCCCCTGAGCACTGGGATGTCATGGGGGAGTAAAGCAGGATTATGTCAGAAAAGGGGTAGTGTTAAACCATTCCCCTGCACTTTCCCTCATCTGGCCCAATCCCTGTGGAGTATCATGATGTCACAGTGTTCCTTGAGGCGGGCCCCATCTGATTTTGTCAGTCTTGGGCCTACATTTGAGTGTACCCAGGACTCTAACTTAATTTTTTTAGACTAGCATTGAGGTGGTAGTTTTTGGTAATGTTAGATTTTTTATAATGTGGGAAGGGACTAATCTGCCTCACACCTAACAAATGCCCCACAATGAACCAGGCAGAAACCAGGTGTATTGGAATTGCATAATACAGCATTATGGGATGGGATTGCTAGTAGTGCCTGTGGCAATACCTGGGGCAGATTGACAGCTAGGGTGGTCAGATAAGCAAATTTTAGAGGACACAAGAGAAATACAGGTTGCAGGGCTGCACTGGCTCCAATACAGCCCTGCAACCTGTATTTCTCATAGGTGTCTTCTAAATTTGCATTTCTCACTACCCTAATGACAGTGGGGGGAGTTATTTATTTTTGTTTATTTATAAAATCATTTGCTACCCCACCCCTCCTGCTCGAAGGAGCCTGGGGCGACTTACAACGTTAAAACACATAAAACACATAAAATCAGTAAAAACAATACAATAAAAAGAGAAGGCACAGAACACCCCGCGCTCTCCATCCCACTCTACACCCTGAGGGCTCTTTGCCAAAAGCCAGGCAGAACAGCCAGGTTTTACACATATGACGGAAGGAGGGGCGATCCGGGGCCACCTGGATCACCACCAGGAGGAAGTTCTACAGCCTAGGTGTGACCACTGAGAATGCCCTGTCCATAGTGACCCCCCGGGGCCACATGGGGGACCTCGAGAAGGGGGCTCCCAGCGGACCGCAGAGGCCACTCCAGAACGCGGAGAGCAAGTGGGTGATAAAGTGCAATAACTATCTCCAACAGGAAATGGAAAATTATAAAGAGACTCATTTATACGTAGCCTAAGTACTGCAAAGTGTTCCAGCTGTAAGAAACATTGCATATTTTAAAGGTAAGATGCTATTTAGTAAATGTGTACTCATTTTCCCCTGTCTCTTGTAGACCTTGAATGTCTCACACAGTGACCTGTTATGATATCTGTTCTTGTTGGGACACAAAGCATCTCCAATAATACATAAAGAGTGAAGGGAAGGAACACAGGCCACATGCTCTACCATCACACACACAAAGTGCCCTCATGACGGCACAACCTTCCCTGTGCCACCAAATTAAATGACTGAATGGTCAGGATGAGTTCCCCAGTTGTTATCTACTTCAGTCACACACTGAGGGCTCTTTAACACAGTGCACTTTTAGAGTGGGTAGTGTCAGAAACCCATATTTGGAGTGTTGTGTGACACCTGTTTCCTGTTTTCCTGGAGGGTCCTATGTTGTCTACTATCGGATGCAGGGGTATAGCTATCATAGGGACAGCACAGCATATTAATTGCTGGAAGATTGCCAGGTGTCCTGGGACTCTGACAAAGCACTTCTGTGAGACAAAAGAAATCCCACAGCAGCTGTGCATTGTTAAGATTTCCCAACTACTTGCATTAGCAAAGGGCTTTGGAGAAGTTTCTGCCGGTAAGAGAATTGACTGGTGCTTTGAGGAAGCACAGTTCCCTGAAGATTTATTTGTAAGCTTTGCAGGTGCTCCCTAACTCCAGAGTCCTCTGCTGCCTCCCTTCCCACTCAGCTGGAGCCCATGATGGTTCAATATCCAGGCTTTCTGAATCAGGGAAGGCCTGTTTTTGCCAGGCAAAGTTGTTCAAGAACTCCCACCTCCTCCCAATGAATGGTTTCAAAGAAACACTTAACAGGTACACATTCCTCTTTTGTTTTGTAGAAATGCCACTTTGCACCCAGACTGGGATCTCTTATTTTTGGAGCTGTCTGTCTCCTCGCCCTCTGGATAAGAAGGAAGTTTGGGGACACTGGTGGTTATTAGGTGGAGGAACTTGAGGGGAAGAGATGGGGGCTTTAGGGAACTGGACAGCTGTGGGGGAGCAGTGGAGCTTTGAGGGAAAGAGGATGGGGTTTTGGGATGCTCACTAGCTATGGGGTGGGGGGAGAAATGAGGGGACTTGAGAGGAAGAGGAGAGGAGACTTTGGAGGTATTGGCTAGTTGGGAAAAGTTGAGGGGGCTGTGGGGTGCTGGCTAGCTGAAGAGAAGAGGAGGGAGTTTGGGGGTCACTGAGTAGCTAAATCTAATCCCTACTTTCAAGAGTAAGCTGAGGGATGGGCAGTAGAGATGAGAGTATTCATTCAAGGGTGCAAGATGTATCCTTGACACAGATCCATGATCTGAATGTTTTCCCTGCTTTCTCAATTGTGTGCACAAAGCCCACTCCTCTTCCTCTTAACCCCCCTCTCACCACTGCTGCCATTGCTCCTCATTACCCATTGCTTCACTTTTTACCTTTAAAGTGAAGGGCCAGATGGCTTTGAGAGAGCTGAGCAGTCTTAAGTGCCAAAATCCCCAACTCCTATGCAGCCCTTGGAGGTTGTAAAAAATGTTAAAGTGCACCTTAGGAAAACAAAGGTCCAGCCAGATTTGGATTGTACATCAGTCTGTTGCAGTTCTGCATGCTTGCTTTAGTGAATGCTGCTGGCATCAAAAGGTACAATATACAAGATTTTGGTGCATCTACGAAAACTCAAAATGGCTCTATCCATACTTCATCACAGCAAGGAAACTACAGGGTCTTTACAAAAGAATTCTATGTTGTTCTGTGGGGCAACTGTTCTGTGCTGTATGCCATGTTGGTCACTAGGGTAACTATAGTAACAGTAGTGATTCTAAGCTGATTTTAGAATTCTAAACTCCCAACATTCCTGCACACAGTGATACCGGATACAGCACCACAGGTATCTAACTTTAGGATATAAATGACAAGAAAATGGTTGCTTCTTTTTGTAAAGACCCTGTATAATATCAGTAGGGTTACCACATCTTGAGGTTTCACCCCAAGACTCCCATTTTGGCCTATGAAAGTCTTGGGGTTGAAGTGTGAGAGATGGCAACCCTAAAAAATTGGTTATGTATATCTTAACCAGAGTCCCTGAAAGGAAACAATAGACCAGAGAAATCACCTTTCCCTCCTTCTACCCTGCAAATTGACTGTGTTGTGCAAATGGCACAAACCTGGGAGGTATAGCTAACACCTTAGAGGAGAGAAATAAAATTCAGAATGATCTTAACATGATGGAAAGTGGTAACAAAACTAACAAAATGAAGTTCAATAGAGATAATTGTAGAGTTCTGCATTTAGGTAAGAAAAATCAAATACACAAGTATAGGGTGGGTGGTACTTGGCTGGCCAGCAGTACATGTGATAAGGGTCTAGGGGTTGTAGTTGATTACAAACTGAACATGAGTCAGCAGTGTGATGTAGCTGCTAAAAAGGCGGATGCAATTTTAGGCTGCTTTAACACAAGCATAATGTCCAAGTCACAAGAAGTAATAGCTCCAGTCTATTCTGCACTAGTCAGACCTACTGTGTCCAGTTCTGGGTGCCACAGTTTATGAAGGACATTGGCAAATTGAAATAGGTTCAGAGGAGGGCGACAAAAACAGTCAGGGGTGTGGAAACCAAGTCCTATGAGGAAAGGTTGAAGTTGCTGTGTATGTTTAGCCTAGAGAAGAGAAGACTAAGAGGACGCATGATAGTAGTCTTCAAATATCTGAAGGGCCGTCACACAGAAGATATCAAAGAATTGTTCTGTGTCACCCCTGGACTAGGAATAATTGACTCAAATTAAAAGAAAGCAGATTTTGGTTAAACGTTAGGAAGAGCTTCCTCACGTAACAGTAAGAGCTTGTTCGACAGTGGAACAAATTGCCTAGGGAGGTGGTAGGTTCTCCATCATTGTAGATTTTCAGACAAAGGCTGAAATGGCCATCTGTCAGGGATGCTGTATCTGCTGGTTTCTTGCATTGAGCAGGGGAGATGGTCCAACCTTCTGAGGTCACTTCCAACTCTATGATTCTAAGGGACCAACTTGCGGGGGGTGGGGTGAGTAGAGGTGGGTGGGAAAGCAGCAGTGATTGGGGAGGAGGGTGACATTCAACTTTTGCACCTGGGCTCATTTTAACATACATATGACCCTGACGACTGACCTGATGTGAAGGATTTGCTTATAAGGGTCTGAGTCTATCAGGTAGCAATGCTGTTGTGTGAATGGGTTTCCACCCCCCACCCCTCAAATAAAGAAAGCTTTGGTTCTGTTTCTCACTTTCTACATCCAAATGGGCATAAAGGTGTGGGTGGGCAGAGTGTCATGGAGCAGATACTCTATATTTCATGCTACTGCTGCAACTTTACATACAGGAATATCACAAGGGCATTCCTTCATGCCCTTTGTGTAGGAAAGGGTGGTGGGGAATATTTATTTTATTTATTTTTAAAATTTGATGTCCCATACCCATCCTGCCTTGGGCGGCTAACAAAAAGGCAGCAAAATGTAGGGAGATTAACAGTAGAATAAATCTGTGTTTCTTTTCCAGTAGTAATACATTCAAGCAGATAAGACTGCGAGCACTGTATGTTTCAATTTAGCCTACGCTGTTTCTTGTGGACATGGAAAGATTGGGGTTTTTTTAAAAAAAGAAAACTCTTTGGGCTTGCTTATTTGTTTCTCTGCTTCCCTCCCCAATTATGGATTCACATTCAATAATATTAGATACCTAAAACAGAAAAGGTTGGACAAAGTCGGTAAGCCACTTAGACCATTGTTGTTGCTCTCAGAGATGTCTTCCAGAAAGAGAGCCCAGACTTTCTACGAAGTTTTCATTTTTAATTCATTTAGGAGTACATCAAGTTCTGGAGCAGTAACTTGGATTTTCTTCAAGCTCACTTCCTCACAACATGAGCATATGGAAGCTGCCATTTTTGCCACACTTTGAAGCAAATCTTATTGGAAATATCTCTTTTCAATGATGAGATGATCCCACTTAAAGCGTTGCATGCTTATATTGCTGTTGCAGGTGTTGCAACTTGTCCAAAGTGTACTTCCTATCTTTTCTGATATTAGGGAAGGTATTTAATATTTTCCATGTTTTTGAAGGAAAAGAAGGAAAAATTTGTCAGGTTTGGTGGATTCCCCACGCCCCCTTAACAGCCGAACAAACAACCCCAATAATAAATAATTGTCTGGTACCCAAAGGTGCTGAGATGTTTGGAGCACTAGAATGATTAGTGCTGGAGGTGGGTTGGTAAGCACTGAGTGCAGGTGTGGCAGTAAATGCCAATTTATCTTATTCCTCTGTGACTCATCACCACATGTGTTTTGATGTATGTATACAAATGTGCATATCAATTCTGCTTGAGCAGTACTCAACAACTCACATTCTCTGAATATATAATTTTAAAGGGATATTTTGTTCAACTAATATTAAATTCGGACTTACTCCAGTGTTACTGGTCTCAGCTCTGGGCATGTGTATACATATGTGGGGTGTGTCTGTATGGAATAGTGACACACACACACACACACAGTGGGTGATTTCAGACGTTACGTGAACACGGTGAACCACGGTGAATACCCACCTGTGGTCACCGTGTCCCGTACGTCTGTTCGCGGCGCGCCAGATGTTGGCCACGGTCAATCCCCACATGGGGTTCGTTTGAACCACGCTTCCCGGGCTAGCCGGGGGAATGTCCCGAGAAGCGTGGTCAAACGGACCCCGGGCCGTGACCAAGGAAAAGTAACGTCTGGCCACGTGCCACGGCCCGGGATCCCCGGCGGGATCCCGGGCCATGGCACGATCGGCCGGACGCGGTGGCCGCATTGGCCCCGCCGCCCACCCGTCTCCTCGGAGGGCGGGCGGCAGGGTGTGTGGAGGGGGCGGGGCCGCGCGGCCGCACGTTGCGCCGCGCGCCCACGGCCCCTCCCACTTTCCCCGCTGGGATCCCCCCGGCACGTCTGTTGTGCCGTTACGGGGTGACCCCGGCGGGGAACGAAGCCGTTGGTGCCGGTACGGGGCCAACGGCCCGCGTAACGTCTGAAAATACCCAGTGTGTGGCACTATTATAGTCTGGGACACTCAAAGATAGTTGTGCTTGCTGAACAGCAACCATTTTGCCTGGTTGTCAAAAGCAAATGCTGTAGTAGATCATATTCTATCTCTTGTGGGTCTTTTTTTCTTTTTCTTTTTTTTTTTTAAAGAATTCTTTAAATATTGTATTTTTCTCAAACTTCACTTTATAGGAACCAGCATCATTCTTCTAAGTGATTACACTAGAAATGGATACAAGCTATAAGGCTTCCCAAGGCATATCTCATGATTGATGGAAGTCAGAAGGATTCATCCCAGTGGAGATACTGGTATGTTACCTGCAGATATAAAAATGTAGTTTTTCTCAAAATCAAAGTTAAAGTACATGTAGTTAAAGATTAAAATGACGTTTCATTTATTTTAAATGAACCAGAAGTTGCATAAAATGTATAAGTACTGGGAACTGTCTGTCTGTGTGTGTGTGTGTGTGTGTGTGTGTGTGTGTGTGTAATGAAGAACTGAATTGCACTCACAGGCATTATATTCTAACACTTATATAAAAAATAATAATCTAGATGTGGGCAAAATCGGTGGGAGTTCTGCCAAAAATGTGTAATGCTAGTGTCTGAAATTATGGCCAATAATGGGTCAGGTCCTTTGTCACCTTAGCCAACAAAATGCATGGGTGAGAGGAGGTGCACAGGAAATTTTCTGGTTTGAGATTTTCTCTGTTTCAAACAGGGATCAGAAAACACAGAACGGCTTGTTTTTGTAAACTTGCATCTTATATACTTATATACTTTAATTAATGGTGTAGATTCCATTCATCTCAAACTGAGGAGGATTCAGGTAAGTGGTTACAGGGCCAGAACTCAATAAATGACAGGTTTTCATGATACCTAAATATTTACCTTTACTGTTAATATTATCAACACCTTTTGGATTAATTTTATTTTTTTCCTGTGGGCAAACTCATTAATCCACAGTTAGAACGCACAATTTTTTGCAGTGCCATATAGAAAGCTTTGAAAGGAAAATCTCTTTCTGAAGGGAATAACAAAGTATAATATATGGGGACACATTGTTTATGTGTATTTAAAGGTTATCACATCCTATTCACTATACGAATAGCCCCAACTGACATTTCCCTGCTCTTCTCAACCGATGCATGTCTTGTTCATTGTGCTATGCAGAGTCAGCTGTCAGGCACTGCATCAGGGGACCAAAACCTATTTTCTGTTGCTGTTTTGTTTGCACTTCCACTAAAAAGCTTTGAATCTTTGGATTTCTTTGCAGAAGAAAACTAATACACAACCCAGGGTAACAGCTTTTATCAGACTAAGAGAAACTTTAGAGCACATGATTTCGCATTTCAGCAGTACCTGACTGCCTAACAATCTTAAACTGAGGTGAGCTTGGAAAAAGACACCGATTCAACACTTTCCATTAAAAAAGCAAGATGACAAATACCAAGAACGATAGTCGCCCACGTTCACAATACCCACAGCAGGAGCTCAATTAAAATAAGTGGAGAGTTCAGAAGAAAGGGAAACCAATGTTGTTTTTTAAATGATTTAAACTTACAATATAATAGATTTCCCCAGTGCTGACTGAAGTAATTGGCATATCTTGTACTTTGGCATATTTTGTGGTGGTGGTTTGTTTTTTAAAAAAATTAAAATATTGTAAGCTGCTGCCCTGAGCTTTGTGGGAAGGGTGGGATAGAAATTTAAATAAAAATTAATAAAACAAGTAATTTTGTATGCAAATTATTGAGAAGTAATTAAGGTCAAATTCAGGAGACACAGCCAGAATTAGGTTGGTTAAATGGAAAATCAGTAACAGTAATACCTGGTATTCTAGGTAATCGGGTGCCTGACTTGGTAATTAGGTACTGAGTGATTGGGCACTTGGTTAGCCACTCAAAATTTGGGGTATTACCTGCTATCTGTTTCAGCTCTGGTTGTAATAAAATGTGAGATTGAAATCTCTCCAGGAGAATAAACAATATCATGGACAATGAATCAATAAGTTATGGTAAACATGCTGCAATAGGGACATTTGAAAGAAAGCATATGAGAGGAATGACATTGTATTGATCCAGATGATTGTTAAAGGATTCTCAGGTACATTTTTTTTGTTTAGTTTTTTGCTTCAGTTTCTGACAGAATAAAGGAATATTCCCTGGCTTGAGTAACTTCACTCTAGCTTGAAACTTTAGAAAGGGCTGCTTAGCAAAACTAATGTAGCTCGCCTATGTATGCTTTGTCCTTTGGCCACTTAAAACATCTGTATCTTGTACTGCATGGGATGGAAAAACAAGGTGTATGTAGGTGATGACAGGTTTGATTGGGAATTTGGATACCGTAGCAAAAAAAGGTGAAAGATGATACAGTAATAGCACTGGTTCATTTATTTTTTAGTGGTTTAATTCATTGCTTTACTCAAACTTGCCAGTGAATCTTGCTCCTGTTAAAAGCAGCTAAATTTCTTCCCTTTGTCTTTTCATCTTGTTTTATGTGTTAAAGCACAGATCCATCCACAGATTTGAGAGTAGTCTGTTACCTTGACACCTCAGTTGCTAAAGTATGAATGTGTGGAAGGTGGAGCCAGGGTTGTTGAAACAAGATACAAAAATATGTCTTAAGCATACGTGATATGTGAGCACTGAAAGTAGTAACTGCCTATATGCATTGCAGTGATTCTTAAGCAGACCTCATTAGTAGTCGGTGTGTAAAAGCAGGGAGAATGTCATGGCTAAGGGTGTTTGGTGGATCTCAGTGTGTGGTAAAAATCTGAAGAGACAAGCACAACCCCCAGTTAGGGTGTTAATAAACAATAGCCCTTTTTACACTAGTGGCACCCACACATGTAATTCCCACAGTGGGTGGGAGTGTGCTCACGCCCACGCATACCCACCTCCACCCATCCCCCACGCACAGAGCAACCGGTGAAAATGGTGGTTGCTCCGTGCACGTTAATGGGTGGAGGTGGGTGTAGTTGGGTGTGTGCCCATCTACCCCTCCCCTCAACCACCGCACGTGGACTGCGGCACACACCGATCTCCCCCATGCCGCAGCCTGTGTAAAAACTGCCAATATGATCGCTCCTTGAAAGTGGGTGTTGTGTGAGTGTTTGGCCCTTTTCTAACGGGTGTGGGTGGGCAATGTAGTGGTGTGGGGGTGCGTTCCCACGGACCTGCACCCATCTCCACATACGAAGCATCGGGCATTGGTGTTCATTGCGCCATGCATGGGTGATGGGTGGAGGTGAGTGGAGCATGCACGCATTCCCACCCATTGCCTGCGGCGTTCCCATGGGCAACCACTGATTTCCCCCTCCACCCACTCACCGCGGTATTCGTGCGAGCACCCTCCACCCACACATGTGTGCAAGAGGGTCCATGTGAAAAAGACCTTCTACTCACCCATTTGTTGTGAGTGCCAAGCTAGATATACAAACAGGTTTAGAGGGGAAGGTATGCCCTAAAGTGCAGCAGGGAGGCAGGGAAGCCAGATGCTTCCACTTCTCCACCTCCAACACTTCAGCAACTAACGGCATTTTCAGACAAGACGCTCTCCACCCACTACCCACCCACCTTTTAAAAATGGCTGCAATGTTAAAGATCTGAAAAATTGGCAATGTTAAAAAATCAATATACTGATACCGATATTATCAGTATTATCCAATTAATCTGATATTGCCAATTATTGGCATTATTGGATTAATCCAATACTGATAGTCCCATCCCTAGGGAGAGTGTCTTGTGTGAAAATGCCCTAAGGAAACTCAGCTCCCTGTTTTGTGAGCCCTGTGCAGTCATTTGAAGGGGGGTGGAGGGATACTGCACAGATAGAGAGGGAGAGACTCACAAGCTCAAATCCTGTCTGAGCTGACTTACCAGTCAGTTCACACCAAGCCAACTGACCCTGCTCTACAGCCACCCACCCACTTCCTATCACAGTAGCAATGGCCATTTTTACATGGGCTGTTGTGTGGGGGGAGGGGGGTCCATGTGTGCTGCATGGGGGGGAGAGTGTAGACGGGTGCACACCCACCCCCTAGGCATCCCCACGCATGGAGGCACCTCTGTTTTTTCCAGTGCCTCCATGTGTGAAGATGTGCATGTGTGGGAGTGTGCACACCCACCTCAGTGGGATTTTGAAATCTGGGTGTTTATGCATGGGTGCTGCCTGTGTAGAAAGGGCCTATAGCTACAACCTGTTGCTTATTCTTCTCAAAACACACACCAACTCTTCTGTAAAACAATAGACAGCACACTAACAAGTGTACACATTAGTCAGCATTAGCCCATATTCTCTTAACCTGCTTTGTGGGTGAGTGGGTGGGGGTGAATGGTGGGTGATCCTTCCTGACCATGAAGCCTATTGGACAGTATCTAATGGATAGCCATCCAAGCCCACTTGTAGAGGGCTCTAATGTTGTCTATTAACACCCTTAGATACACACGTGCCCACACACACACCACATGTGATTTTGATCTCCATTCACTCCACAGCCAAGGATTCATCTTATGCATAACAAAAATTAAGAACCTGGTCTAGTGATTTAATTCTTAATGCCCTTCCACAGTTCATAAGCTTTGCCTCCAAATCCTGAAAAATTTGATCTATCCACCAGCTTGGCAACTTTTAATTGTTTTTCTCAACAGGCACATTGAGACTCTCTAATACATATCAAATCAGATGGGACTCCTAAAAAATTACCGCCTCGTTCATTTATGGTATCTCCCCATTTATATTGTCCTAGTTTCCAAAAAAGAAAACAAGATTCAGATCCAGCAACTATCAGTTCCGATAAGGAAGAGAGATAAGGCAACTTAAAAAACACCACCACCACACAAAAAAACGCCCCATACACACACAAACCATAAATTGGAAGAACTTTGGCTAATGTCCCAAGTACCTTTTTATTGTCCCTCCGAGGCTGGTTAGATCTGTGGGAAGGGATGGTTGTTGGGTGCCTGTCCTTCTCACTGGCCCCAGGCCAGATGGTGAGGTGAACAAGAAGGGGAGGGTTCCTGGTTTAGGACTGTTGCTGATTAATGTGAAGACAAGGCTAATAAGTTCACAACAATCCAGGAATGAATCCCTGGACCAGTCAGTCAACCTCGTGTGTATTATGGAGACCTGTCTGGACACTGAGTTGGGGTCAGTTCTGGCTGACCTTGGGGGGGGGGCAGTGTAGCTGTTATTTTCAGGGACACCTGATCTGTGAGGAGGTGTCCAGTGCAAACTATCTCGGGTATAGAAGGCCTCCATCTAGTGATTGATTTGGCCGGAGACAGATTAGGGCTGCTGCTGGTATACTGAGCACCTACCTGTACAACAGCATCCCTACATGGTCTAGCAGAACTGGTGTCTGATGTGGTTTTGCAGTCTCCGAGGGCAGTAGTCCTGGGGGACTTCAACAGCCACGCCGACACTGGTCTTGGGGGAGCAGAACGTGACTTCATGGCCGCCATGACAACCATGGGGCTGTCTCAGAGAGTTATTGGTCTGACACAAGATGGGGGACATACCCTGAATGTGATATTTTGCACTGGCCTTGAGGCAGGGGATCCTCTCATGGACGGATCATTACCTCCGCCAGGCCAGTCTCCTGGTGCATGTCTTCCCCCAGAGGGGTGCTGAACCAGTTCAGTTGGTTCACCCCTGGAGACTTATGGAACCAGAGAGGTTCCGGAATGCTCTTGGGGAATTAGCCCCCAATCTTGATGACCGTTCACTCGTTGACCTCATAGCTTTTTGGAACATGTTGCTGACTGAGGCCATCGATTGAATGGCTCCTAGGCATCCGCTTCCTGAACGCCGACATCACAGGTCCCCATGGTTCACAGAGGACCTGCTGTAGATGAAGCAGGAGGGATGGTGGTTGGATCGATGGTGGTGCTGTACTTGTGCTGAAATCGATCAGTTGCAGCACAGAGTTAGTTTAAAAGTCTATTCTGTGGCTGTACGGGCAGCAAAGAAGGTGTCCTTTGCTACACTCATAGTATATGTAAAGTCGCGTTCAGCTGAGCTTTTCCAGGTGGTGCAGAGTCTGGTCAGTCCGGCCTCCATCTGCTTGGAACTGGAATCTTCCAGTGCTCCCTGTGACATGTTTGTCGACTTTTTTGTGGATAAAATCACCCGGTTTCATCACGACTTCAATGACACATTTGAAGGAATGGGAAAACCTGAGGTAATGGAGGCCCCACCTTGTCTGGTTTCATGGGATTGGTTTCAGTGGGTGTCGCCTGCTGATGCGGCAGATGTCCTTGGGGTGGTTAGAGTCACCTGTTATGAATTAGATACATGCCAGTCCTGGCTGGTGAATGTCTGCCATGAGATGTTAGGACCATTGCTGGCCGGGGTTGTCAGTGCCTCCTTTAAAGAGGGAAGAGTGTTGGGCTGCCTTAAAGAGGTGGTGGTGCGGCCTCTGCTCAAAAAACCATCACTTGACTCCTTTGCCAGCTACCGGCCAGTCTCTAACCTTCCCTTTTTAGGGACGGTTATTGAACGGGTGGTGGCTCCGCAGCTCCAGGGGCATCTGGATTGCATCAGTTTTATTGATCCTTTGCAGTCCGGCTTTTGCCCTGGGTTTGGCACTGAGACTGCGCTTGTGGCTTTGGTTGATGACCTGTGCCGTGAATTGGATCAGGACAGATCATTTCTTTTGATTTTACTAGATCTGTCATCAACGTTTGATACTGTTGACCATGAGATGTTGGTGGCCCGTCTGCAGAATGGGACTGGGGTTGTCGGAATTGTTCTTGATTGGTTCCACTCTTTCCTGGCTGAGAGAACTCAGTGGGTGGTTCTTGGGGAGTGTTCATCATCTCCCTGGAACCTCATGTGTGGAGTCCCGTGGGGTTCTAGTCTGTTCCTTCTCCTGTTCAATGTGTACATGCAGCCTTTGGGCAAGGTCGTGAGATGGTTTGGCGTACGTTGTCATCAGTACGTCGATGATACACAACTGTACCTCTCTTTGTCTGCAGACCCAGACCTGGCAGTCTCGGTGCTTACCCGGTGTTTGGCAGCTGTGGGGGATTATTTATTTATTTATTACAAATATTTATACCCTGCATCCTCCTGCATCATGGCAGCTCGGCGCGGCAAACAGTACATAAAACAATCATTAAAAATACATAAAAATAAAATATTTAATATTAAAAATACTAAAAGGCAGAGTATTAAAAGGCACATAACAAAAATAACCCACCCCACCCCCAGAAGGCCCAGCGGAACAACCATTTCTTACAACATCTTTGGAAAGAGGGGAGGTCTGGGGATAAATCGGTCTCCATCGGGAGGAAGTTCCATGGCCAAGGTGCAGCCACTGAGAATGCCCTCCCTGCCGTCACCACCCGAGATACCTGGGGGACTTCGAGTTGGGCATCCCCAGTCGACTGCAAGGGCTGCGACGTAATCTGGGGCCTGAGGTAGTCTTGCAGATATGCAGGCCCCAAGCTGTTTCGGGCTTTATAGGTCATTACCAACATTTTGAATTGGGCTTGTAAGACTATGGGCAGCCAGTGCAGAGAACAGAGCACAGGTGTAATGTGCTCATGGATTGGATGATGGCAAGCCGTCTGAGGCTGAATCCCAACAAGATGGAGGTGATGTTGATGGGTAGGGCTGAAGGTGCAGTGGTGCCTGTTATCGGTGGGTTTTGCCCTCCTTTAGCTACTCAGGTCCGTAGTCTGGGGGTGCTTCTCATCTTGCAGATCCACCTAGATTCCCAGGTGGCGGCTGTGGCGAGGAGCGCCTTCCACCAGCTACAGTTGGTGCGACAGCTGTGGCTGTATTTTTCAGACTCTGACCTGGCCACCATCATCCATGCCTTCATCACCTCTAGGCTAGACTATTGCAATGCACTCTACGTGGGGCTACCCTTGGTGACAGACCAGAGGCTGCAGCTGGTGCAGAATGTGGCCGTCTGTCTCCTTATGGGGATGGGTCATTGCAAGCACATTACACCAGTGCTCCATTCTCTGCACTGGCTGCCTATTGTCTTCTGGGTCCAATTCAAGGTGTTGGTGCTGACCTATAAAAACCTAAACAACCTGGGCCCCACCTACTTGCGGGACCACCTCATGCCGTGGGCCGTAGAAATAAGCTTAAATAAATAATGAATGAATGAATGCTAATTCTGACTATATTAAGTAAGCATGCTTTTCCATCATGGTCTTTTTTGACCAGTTATGACCAGTTACGGGAAATATACAATAAGAATGCCCATTAGCCACTGAACAACTATAAAAACTAATGCTGCATGCTAGATAACCCAAAAGTAGAGAACAACTTGTTTATACACGAACTATCATCTCGACGTACAAGTCAATAGAAAGAAAAGTAACAAAGAAAATCTAACTTTTCATCATGTTTCTCATGAGTCTATTATTAAATAGATGCAAAAAAAAGTTCTAAGCATACCTGCAGATAATTGTATGAGAAAATAATATTGGCTCTAAAGGCCTGATCATATCATCCTTACTCAAAGAAATACTGCTATTGAAATTGGAACGTTGCCTGAGAAAGGAATGCAGGACCAGCCTGAAGTGTTTTTTCCATAATGATATTGTAAGCGACTATAGAAGTGTGAAATATTATTATTACTATTATTATTATTATTAGTGTCAATTTTCTGTGTACAAAAACTCCCATCAAATGATTTAGCTCATGCTCTGAAACACTATTTATTGTTTTCTGATCCAGTTATGGTTTTAGGCTACCCAAATTCCTTAGACTAATGCATACATACACACAAAAAATAATTATTGCCTCGAAAGACATACAGACGGATGTAGTACTTATTCCTTAAGATATGCAGGCAAAGTGCAACATGAGAACTGTTGTTCTTGAATATGGAAAGGAAGCTGTAACTGATGGTTCTAATTAAACAGCATTTTGAATCCTCTTTTTTTCTAATGGAGATGATGAAAGCACATTTTATGTGGAGTTTTGTTTCGACTCAGCCTGCCATGAAGCTATTTTGAATAAAGACTTATGCCCACATTATTCAGATTGCCAAAAACATAAAAACAGCAACAAAGGCAAAGCTAACCTTGAATTTTTCAGCATGTATTTTAGCCCTTGTAAACAAGTTACCATGGAGATGGTACCCAAGTGAGCTACCGACTTGACTCATAACTGCAGTAGAGTTTGGACCAGTAGCAAAATGTGACATGGCATTGGTGCCATTTATGACAAAAAATTGCATTTCCAATACCGCACTTAAACATTCTTCTGCAAAAATACCGTGTGAAAGCTTGAAAATTGCTTAAAAAGCCTTGAATTGCTTAAAAAGCAGGCAAGATGGTAGGTGAGAAGGGAAAGCTTTACCAGTTTGAATTTTTCAGTCAGTAACATTGTGCTGAGGATGATGATGTGAGGTCATTCTCTCTGTTTTGTTAGCAAGATGAAGGTCTGGAAAGACAGCTTGACTGCAACTTGAAATGATTTTCACCAGCAAATTGTAACATCTGAGAGAGATGGGTTTTTAAAAAAGTAGCCTTTTCATTATTGACCACAGAATAAGAACAGCTTATGCTTTTACTGTATTTTGTTTAGAACTGCAATTGCACTAGAGAATCTTGTCAGAAATAAAAATCAGAGATCATATTATTGGCCTACTTATCACCTTGTGGATTCAAAAAAAGAAAGAAAGGTAAAATGGAAAGAATACGGTTAGGCTTTTTTCCCCCTTGTCCTTGGGGATTCTGAGAAATCTTACTTTCTTATCGGGAAATGTTTTCCTTCCTGACCCCATTGCTTTCTTTTTAATAGAATAAAATTCATAGCCCTCAGTAACATAGAATAAAGATACCTTGCATCTAAAATTACTAATTAAGACACACAGCCCCACAGTACCCCCTAAAGAAATAAAGTGAGCAGTGTCTGTTTTGCTGATTGATAAACTGTGACAGAGAGAAGTCAAATGACTTGCCCAAAGCCACATAGAGATTCAGTGGGAGAAATGAGAATACAGGCCAGGGGAGAAATTGTTAACCAAAAAATAAAATAAAATGACCCATAGACAATGGTTGTGATCCCATGGACCGTGGATGGATGTTGTGCAGAGCTGCGCATGCAGCCGCACGGGACCTGCACACAGCCACATTGCCAGCACATTGTGCCGCATGCAAGCTGTGTGCATGTGCGTGCACGCTGTGTGCATGTGCGTGCACGCAACTTGTGCACTGTGATCCGCAGACCATGGGATCGCAGCCATTGTCATTCAGAATTCTGATTGTCAGTCTGCAGCTGCTAGAGAATCCCCAACCTTACCTCTCTTCCTCACTTCTTGTCTGCATCATTAGTATTAGATCCAGAGATTTGTTGTAGCATAGCTTACTTGACTTATCCATTGCATAACTTAAACTCTTTTTGAAGAACAGTGGAGAACCCAGTGGGCTAGGGTTGATATATATATATATATATTTTCAAGGCCACTTACTTATGGAAAATACATGTTGCATTGTTTACTCTCAACCATCTGTCAAATAGGAATAATAATACCAAGGGATATTGGATTGATTAATGGGATAATGAGCATTTTCAGACAAGATGCTTCCCACCCACTATACATGTTACAGGGCACCCATAGGGCAACACTGCAGCCCTGCAACATGTAGAGTGGGTGGGTAGCATCTTGCCTGAAAATGCCCAATGAATGTAAACTGTTTTGTTTGCTTAAAAATGATATTAAAATATGTAATACTGCCATGGGACCAAACTTAGTCCTTGGCAAAATCTCCTGACTTTAGTGGCACCAAGAGTTAGCATTCATATCTTTTTGAACGGGCACTTCTGAAAGAGCAGTCAAGCTGTGTTTGTATGAAATGTAGTTTACCCATGTGAAAGTAGACCTGAAATAGGGGTGGGGAATGTCTGACAGTAGTCTGTAGTAACTTTACCTCTGGGTGAAAGTCTCCACACACGGTTTAATGTGGCCACTTCTTTCTGATAGTAATCTATAGTCACCTGAGAGGAGTGGCCACACAAAACAGCATTACCCCCAGGTAGCGCAGCCAGGAGGAAGTTTACCCAAGAGTTGTTGAACCCCAGATAAGCTTTGTTTGGGGTGAACATGCTCTTAGTTCTGTCAATTCAGGCAATCTCGTCTCTCTAGCCCTATAGGAACATTGGTATAGAATTAAACTCTGCTCCACTGCCACACAAATTTTACAGGTGCAAAATATAAAATAAGCATCAGAAGAACACCTCAAAATATTGTCTCTCAAAATGAAAGACATTCACATGAAAAATGGAACATCCACGTGTGGAAATAACTGAAATTTGATTGAAAAATTGGTTGTGTTTCCTATAACAAAGAAGAAAAAAAGTAGACTTCATGGGAAACACTTAATAAAAGTAGTTAATTTATTGCTAACAATTGGAGAGGTAGGAAATCTTTCTGCTGCAGAAATTGTCTAGCCATGTATGCTGACAACTCCCCTGTGTTATAAAATAATGTAAGCAATATTTTTCCTACCCAAAACAAAATGGTTAAAATTACATTCTCCCAAGCTGTATGGAAATACACTAATTTGTAACTTTCTAAAGCCAACACATTTATGCTTCAGAGATACATAATTTAGTAACAAACAGGCAAACTGAATTTTGATCAGGTTTAAAAAAATGGGTACAATAGCCTTCAGACTTCAAATGAGCTGAGAAAGCTCCCTTAGCATTTTCTTCCTTCTGAAATCTAAGGGGTAATATTTTCCTTCAGGTTTTCAGAAACAGGTAATGCACAGTAGAAAAGTTTCTGCATGTTTGTGCACAACACCATGAAAACCTAGTTTGTAGGATTCCATTTTACCACATATATAACCATTAGGATATAATTTGCTTCTCCATCTCATAGGGTAAAAGCAGAGGTAGATTTTTTTCCGAGGACGCACCACAGGCTTGCTGCCTATCCGCCCTGGGGCAGTCCCTCCCAGGCTAACATCTGCCAGTGGAGAAACTGATGTACCAGTGGGTTCTGGGCCAAAGAGGGCCACTTTAGCATCTGTTTTTACCCATAGAAAGAAAATATGCAAACTGTTTATCTTTTGATACTGATGGCTAAGGATGGCCAAAGTGATTTGGGTTAAAATTAAAATCTTAGCTAAACAAATTGTTGCCTCAAGTCCTCTAATGACATATCAATATTTTGAAGACGGCCCCAGATGTAGAGTATTGCTTGCAAATTTTGGATGAGAGTAGGAGCTGAAATAACAAAATTCCAAGATGTTAAAAACTACCAAAAAATCAGCACTCATTTTAAAATTATTGCAAAGATATTCAGTGTGATTTCCAAACCAGTGATGATGATGATGATGATAATATTTAGGCGTTACAGACATCTGCATTTTAGTGTTCTTAACCTATCACAAAACCTTTGAGGCTCACCTGTTAAAGTTGGTGATGCCGCCACTTGTAGCAGGAAAATAACATGGCACATCTTCTTCTACTTTGAAAATTCTATCTTTCATTTATGTATATGACAAATATGGTGCAGAAGGCATGCTCTAGTGAAGTTGTACTTGAAAGAATACAACGGAAACTGGAAGGATTTATGTCAAGTTGAGGTATGGAGCAGCTAATTGGCCACTGACTTCAGTGGCATTAATCTTGATTCCAATTTCCATTTGCTTTCATAGTAGATTCGACTGTGGAGCTCCATTTTGTTGCTGACTGTACTCTTCTGAATGTGTTGATTGTCAGAGGTGGTTTCCTACTATAACACAATGGAGCTGTGATTTCTATCAGGATTTGATCATTCCCCACCCCCACCCCATGTGTTTTCTTTAAGAATCCTAGTCATAAGAATAATAAAAACGATTACTTCGTAACATTGGTCAGTCTTCTGCTGCATGCTCTAATAGAAATGGAAATCTGTTTGCAATTTTGGAAAAACATTGGTATCACTCAAAGCAGTGAAGAATGCAGCGGGAAGTAGTGGATCACATGGCTTTTTATTACTGACAACTGGTCATCGTGCCTTCAGAGTGTGTGCATGTAGTAACAGATTAGCTTTATTTTTTTCTCTCTAGATTCATCTCATTGTTTTAATATTTTGATAGTGCTTGTTTAACTTACTTGTTAGCTTATCTTTCCAAAAACTGACCACAGTTTTCAAGCAAGATAGGACTAGTTACTGGTGACCACTTCCTGATGGGAGTGGGTTTCTGGTACATGTTATACTGGTGCTCTCAATCCCCTCTTAGGGCGAATTCACACGTGCAGCAATTATCTGGATTTTTAAAAACTGGTTCTCAATAGTTCGCTGTTAACAAGTCCTGTTGCATTCACATGCATGCCATACCGATTTTAAGTACAGCGAAATAATGCATTCAGACCTTCT
>QEPC01000562.1:1456514-1489454 GCA_003113815.1 Sphenodon punctatus
TCTGAATCCCCCCTTAGTATGGGTTTGTACTTTTCTATTCTGTTTGAGGAGTTTCTGGTGTTAGTGTTGCAATATCTGGGGAGATAAAACTGGGCAAACGAGCAGGACGGTTGGATCTCTACTTTGGAGGCACTTTTCTGGATAGAGATACCTTCTCTGAACATGCCATTGGTGTTTAATTGAACTACCCAAAGGGAGGGATTGCCTTAATTCTATTTGTAACCACTTCAATTATTTGGCTGCTGTAACCTGTGCAGGTTAAATTCAATTTTGCTCAGTCTCTGACACAGATTTCTCCCTCTACCTTTAAGGCTCCAGATATCCACTACTCCTTAGTTGAGCAGCATCACTTGATGTCAGACCAGGATGCCGGGGTCAAAAATAGAAGGAACATTATTATTGTCTTATGGCCTCTGGCATCCTTCCTACCTTCAGTGTAGTTTAGGAGAAACCATTTTCTGCTTCAAAAATCTGATTCAATGAAAAGGGATAAGCCTTGATCAACTTGTAAGGTTTTTAATCCTTTGTCCTGCTCTTCATAACGACGTGTTTAAAAAGTAGGAAAGGCATTCGGATATGGCAGCTGACACACTTGTCTAGAGTCATTCTCTTAGGGGTGCAGAATGAGTCATACTGGGGCCTGAGGGCAACCACTGGTTTTCCATTTGCTGTGCTTGTGGCTGATGCCCTGTACCCCCACCTTATGATAAATGGGGTAGCCCATCTTCTGTCACAAGTCTCTCCTAATTTCTCCCATGCAGTACCCTTCATGGCTACTTTTCCACCTTTCCGCAGTTGGAAGCCTGGCCTCTCATGGCTTCACCCAGGAGCTTAGCTTTAATAGGAACAGCACCTATTAAGCCCGGGGCCCCACATAAGCCTGGGGGCCCAGGCACATGTAAAATGTATATGCCCACTGGAGTGGAGTGCCCCAGCAGGGGTCCCGTTCTGTCTTCTGCATTCCCACCTAGCTACGCCCCTGGCTTCACCCACAGTTTGTCCCTCTCCCTTTTTCCATACCCTCTCTTTTCTCTGTTTGGGAAGTCATAGTTTGGTGGTAAAGAGGTAATCAGTGAAATTTATCTAGTTAAAAGAGGGAAGCTCTTCAGATCTTTATTTTGTTGCTGTAATAAGGTTGGAGAGATGTACTGTATAAAATATGTAAAAGATATGCCGATCCTCAAATAAAAATTATTTTTAAAATTAAAAAATTAAAAGGTCCATATCTTAGCTACTTATGTAAAATGATCCACTTTTAATTTGAAATCAGAGGTACTCCAACCCACACAGAATCTTTTCCTATTAAGAAAATATGGCATGCTTTGTGTGCAACAACCTCTGACCTAACATAAAGTTCAGCTAGACCTATCAGAATCTTCCCCCGCCTTTATAAATGAATCTTGGTATTACCATTATACGTATTGCAGGTGGGATAATTCTTTATTCCAGGATTCAGGAACAAAACTAGGAAGAATGTCGGTCTCCCTACAGTAAATGCTGAATTACAGCGTGTTTTATGGTCAGATATGTGCACATATATATGTGTGCACATATCTGACCATAAATCAATGCCTCAAGCTTCCCTCAAGGAAAGTTGAAAGACTGCATCTCACAGGAGAGGAAAATGCATTTAAAATTACTACAGCTATAAAACAAACTGACATAACCCAAAGCAACAAATATGAGAGGGGGGGGGGGGGGTAGGTGGGATTTTCTAGTTTCATATCTGTGCTTCTGCAAAGCTTTTGACTTCTTGTTTTTATTTCCTATCAGTAATCCACTGTAGTTTCAAAATTGCCTTAACTGCATTTATTATGCTCCTGAGATTTTTCAATCCAACCTCTTTTTCTTCCTTGAATAATTTTCATGCAGATGGATGGAATAGCAAAGCTATAAGAAAATTTCATTTTTTTTTTCTCTTGAGGATTTTATTATTACCATTATTACAGCATCAACAATATGCCTGGTGCTGAACAGGTGTGATGAGAGAGAGGTCCCTGCCCTGAGGAGCTTACAGTCTAGAACAGAGAAGGGAAGGGGCAGCAAAGGGGACAGGTAAACTTCTACATAGGGAAAGACAGAGATACGTTCATGAAGTTTAGAATTTCTCTCCCTGCCCCCCTACATGTTGGGGGAGGGTGATTGTCCCAGTTGCCCTAAAAAGAGAGAAGGCTTCAGAAGGTAATGGCGGCACGGGGGTGGGGTGGGGACTTGTTCCCTTCCCCCCACCTGCTGGGGACTGGCTGCGAGGGTGGGAAAAATTGCAGAGCTTGGGATGGGATGGGTCATGCAACAGAACAGAGCTTTTGCTCCAGCAGGGTTTTTTTGGTTGGGCAAAAAGGAGGCAGAGACTCTCCCCGGGGTAGTATAAGATGTGTCTGCAAGACCCACCCACCTGCTTGGACTGGCACTACAAGCACAGCTAGCTGGTCACCTTAATTGGGGATGGGAAGGAATTTTTCCCTAGTTCCTGGGCAGATTGGCCAGAACCCAAAATGTTTTTATTCTTTATTTTTTTGCCATCTCTGTAGTGCCATCCCTCCACAATGTGCAGGTTGCGGACTTGAAGGGGTGTTCAACTGTGTGGTTTAATTTGCTTTTTTAGAACTCTAGTAGCAGTAGTTCAGTCCCAAAGGGAAAAAAGAGAACTCACAGAATGGGAATCTGAATATGGAAAGAAACAGGACTCAAACAGTTGAGGCACCTCCTTCTGAGGTGAAGGAAAGGCAAGCCCATTATTAGGGAATATACGACCCACTGTTTTGCCCAACCCTGATGGGTGGCAGGGACTGTGCTACTAAGCAGGCTACATGCTGTCCCTAGTTGGTGCACGAACCACCACTCTTTCCTCAGGACCCTGACATAGGGGGTCTGGAGGAGCGCTGGAATGCAAATGAACCGGACTCTCCATTTGTGGTCAGTGAACTGAGGAAGTGGACAGGTTGACTGGAGGAGTATGGTTATGGTTTGGTTGGATTCCTTTGTTTACTCCTCCCATGTTTTTACCTAGACTGCCAATTTATTGGTTAATAAATAGTTGTGGCCTATTTAACCCAAAATTATGTGTCTGGCCTCCTTTCAGGTGCTGGTGACAAGTTGCAGGTGTCTGTTTTGTCTGTTGTATCTACAGATGTGTCCCACTCAGCCTGCAAGAACATTACTTTCATTTTTGGGAGGTTCAACAAACATTTGGATTGGTTTTGATTTAAGTGACCTTATGGCTTCTCTTTTCACTGGTTCCGAGTCTTGGCATGTTTCCATTAGGAATGTTCCCCTGACATCCTCTTTGTTTCCCAAGGTGTTTATACATGTTTTCCACTCCCAACACAAGGGCATGGAGGGCAAGAGTTTACACTTGCTGCAAGACATTGACCAGGGCAGAGAGTGGATGGTTTACTCCAAGCTGAGATCAGGGTACTTTCTGGGCAGCAGTAAGTAGCAGTAATGGGGAAGTGGAGGGTTCCAGGAAGCCCCCACTTCTCCTGCCACGAGCACTAGCTGCTTCTGTCTGAGTGAGGTGACCCTGAGGGAACATGGAGGAAGATGTGTTCTGAAAGGTATGTTAGCCATGCTGTGCTTTATTGGTCAAAACCAACACCTTAAATTGTGCCTGGAAATCTATAGGAAGCCAGTACAGACTCTAGAAAACAAGAGTAATGTACGCCCAACAATACACCTGGTGACTAGGTTGGTCACTGTGTTGTCTGCCAACTAAAGGTTCAGAACACTCTTCAAGGGCATCCCCACTTAAAGGGCAATGCAGTAGGCAAACCTTGAATTTGTCATGGAAAATAACAGAAGGGATTTCCAACAAATTTTTGGTAATGCTTTTTATTACCAATTGGGAACTCTGATATTTTGAGGGTTTCTTTCTGATTTCTTCTGTAATGATTAAAGCTGAAAGGGATAGTTAACTCTCTAACTGTAGCTAATAACTGGAAATCTGGTTAATTGACCAGTTAACAAATCGGCAACCACATAATGTTCTGATTAAGCAGTCAGTTAGTCATGTTACTGCATAACCAATTTACCATATAGCTCCTTGCTCTTTTCCCATCTTTTGACATTTCTGGTTTACTTCAAATATTCTGCCAATGTCCTTGGCAGTAATGAGGAGAAATGGCACCATATTCCTTTCTAACTTGGCCTAGGAAGCCAGCTTCTTTGCACAAGTTGAACAATAGCAAAGTTATTTTGGTCCTGGCACTCAGCCCATATGCAAACCTTGGTCAGGAGCAAAGCAGCATCCAGAAAATTTGAACACAATATCCAGTGGAAAACCGAGTTAAACTTGAGCCCAGGGTCCAGGTTAAAGGAATTATGTGCAAATGGAACTAGCTGATGATAATGGAACAGTCCAGAAACAGCAAAGCAGTAAATGGTGCAATGAGGTAGTAAGGTAATGAGATAACTTGGTTTAAACAATCTGTTAATAAACAGTTATCAATCTGTAACTGATAATTGTCTATTCCGTTCAGTTACCAGAAAACCGATAGTTATAAATATCCACCTGGATAACTCTAATCTGAAAAGACGGAAGGAATTAGCAAAAGGAAAAGGTTTTCTATTAATTAATTAGAAAATATATAAGCTGAAGATCTTTATTGCCACAAGATATCACTGAATCAAAGAATAAAATGATTTTTTAAAAATAAAAACAGTTTGCTGTTCTAATGGAATAATGCATCTATCCTGACTTTTATGGATGGGATTAAGAAAAAGGATATGAATCCTCCTGCTCAGGGCATCAACTAGTAGTAATTGTTCAGAACAAATTTTCCATATCAGGTGGCTATTTCATAATTGTACCCTAAGGGTGCAATCCTGTCCTCATTGAAGTAAATGGCTCAGTTTCCATTGACGTAATAGGTGAGGATTGCTCTCTCAGGGATATCTTTTAGCCTTTCCTGGACCATATGGTACTGGTCACTGGTCTGCACTAGAGCTGAAATGAGTTACCCACAAAAGCAAGTATATCAGTTGAATTGTCGACGCACCCCCCCCCAAAGAAGACGAGGACACGATGTATGGGTTTGAACGGCCGCGCTCTTTATTAATTATCCCAAAAAAGGGGGAAGAGGTAACCCTCCCACTTCCCCCTTTAAACTGGGGTCCTATCAATCTCTTATCCCTAACTGTTAACCTCCCCAACAGGAGGTTCGCCTATTGTGCCAGGCGTTGTCCTGTTTGCCTGGTGCCCTCCTCTACCGTCTTTGGGTTAAGCCCTAGGGGAATCCTCCTGTGCCCTATCTTAACCAACTTTCCAACTTACATCCTACCCCTGCTGCTGGTTTAACCGGGCCAGGGCGGGTTGTTCGCACCTATCCCCTCGCCCACCGAGGCGGGGGTTTAAACAACAAGGATGAGGCACCGTAACCTCCTGTTTGGTGCATGGTCCGCCCAGCACGTTCGGCCGCTCGTCTCTCACCCTTGGGCTGGCCATGCAGTGGGCCGCACTGAGCGGCTATGTCTGGCCAATACCCATCTCTTAAGGAGATGTTGCTACCCTATGCTATCCTAACCGTTTCAACTTTTAACCGTTGGCCTGAACTCAGCCTACCGCCAAGAGTGCGACATTTCGGCCTAGCACCGGCAAATTTGCCTCCTCATCCTCTATTTCATTAGGGATATCACTCCGGGAAAGGCGAAAACCCCCTCACCGTTATGCCAATTTGGTTCAGGGAAAATTCCTTTCCGGTCCTAAATCGCAACCAGTAATTACTCGGAGTGTTGCCCATAAGAGGGATGGGTGGGTGGGTGCACGTCCTGTCTCCCCGCTCCCGCCTGGCCGAATGAGGCAGCAGAGCGGGGATTTCTCAGATGGCGCCCGGGACTTCCGCCTCTCGCGAGAGTCCCAGGCGCACTCATTACATGGTTGCCAGGGGCAACCACGGCCTCATTTCCCGCCCCACCTAACAGCGGCCGCTCCTTCCTCGCCTCCTTTGGCTAGGAGGGGAAAGGGGCGCCACCAACCCCCTGCCGCGGCGATCGCAGAGGGGACTTTTCAGTACTTGTGTCAACTTTAAAATTTCTTGGTGCTCAATTTTGACCCAATACATATACCCAGTGTCCCAGAATGTCAACTTCCAGTCCTGATTTTTTTGAATTCCAGTCCCAATTTTTTGATTTTCTATCCGAATTTACTGTTGGTAACCGTAAAATTGAAAAGTTGGTACTGGAAATTACTGGGTGGTTGTTTTTTTTATCCCGGTACCTGATAGGTAATCAGGTAGCCCGTTGAGTACCTGATGCAGTACTTGAAAATGCTGGTAATTCCCACAAGTAGCAAATGAATTACCTGTTTCAGCTCTAGTCTGGACAAGTTCCTAGGTAACATTGCTGTTGCTACTACTGTTCAGTAGTCAGTTATGTTGGCCAATATGATTATGGGTGAAATAAGGGTTCCAGATACTTCCCTACTGAGACCATGTGCTGATGACATTGCTAACTCTGCAAATTCCTTATATTAAAGGAGTGTTGTTTTCGTTATGCTTGGTAATGGCCAGAATCTAGAGATGAGTGAAAGGATGCCAGAAATTCTTTAGACTATCTCCTTGCTGCTTCGCTATTGCACAAAGGGTCATATTGGGCCAGATCTCTGTGTGAAACCTGCGGGTTAGTGTGTTAACCAGCTCATGAGGCTGCCAGAGCTCATGAGGCTGCCAGATCTCTGGACTGTTCCAGGAGCATGGAGAAAAATCTATTGTCGGCAGCATTTTGAAAATATCAGTATGTTGAATTAGAAGACTAGGTTTCATAGAAGCAATAACGCTCAATAAAGTTTCCATTTCTCTGACAGGTTAGTTCACTTATGATTAAGTTCATCTTTATTGGTTAAAATTCTGACAGAAACCAAGAGGCACTCATTGATTTTCCATTGTCATTACTATTTCTACTAACTTTTTTTATTCTTAATTGTCATTGTAAAAATTGGTCATGACTTTAGACAGGAGTAAGTCCCCATAAAATGCATTATTGCAGTAGTTAATGACAAGATTTTAAAGATTGTGATGGCTTTAGGCTGTGACTGAATTATTCACCCACAAATTAATATAATACCATAAAATAGCAAATATTACCTGCCACTATAAAAACTGGCTGTAGAATAATGCACACATTTTCTTTCCAAAATTAGAGTCGATTTGGTGCTCAGGAAATTGAGAGATTAATAGCACGGTCCTGAGTCAGGGGTAGCATGTTCAGGCCTTGTGCATATTTTCCCACTTGTATAATGAAAATCCATTGAAGCTGCAGAGGCCTCTGGGAGTCACCATGTTATTCTAGACTGCCTGCTGACTGATAGGATACCACAGGAGTCATCACTTGCTGTGGAGGGATTATGAGGGCATTTAAAAAAGAAAAATAAGATTATTTTTACTAAATTTTTTTAATTTCTTAATTTGAAATCAGATTTGCAGGGCTATAGTGTAGAGCTCACCCACTGTCCACTAGGTATGTAAGGTGTGCTAACCCAGTAGCCTGTTTTCCACCTCAATAGCAAGGGCTCTTCTCATGACAATTAGCAGTTTCTAGAATCAGAAGTCACTAAATGTGAGATAAGTATCTCGTTACCTGAACATTGGCTTACTCAAACTATTTTACAGAATTCACTTGAAGAAACTGCAAGACCTTACAAAAGGGTCAGAAAAGGGAATAAAACATGTTGATAAAGGGATATGGACAGAGTGACTTCGGGCGAATTCACACGTGCAGCAATTATCTGGATTTTTAAAAAGTCGGTTCTCAATAGTTTGCTGTTAACAAGTCCTGTTGAATTCGCATGCATGCCATACCGGTTTTAACTACAGAGAAATAACGCATTCTGACCTTCTTGTAATGAGCGCTTACCCGACTTCTCAGTGCGGTTCAATTACAGGAAGTGGCCTGTGAGGAGCCAGAAGGTTGCTGCCTTGTAAACAACATTCTTTGAGATGGCTCTGAACATTCTCACAACACACAACCTTCCAGCTCGCATGGATTTATTTTTTTTTGTATGTCTAGAAAGGGTTGGAAGGAACGGTCATTCTGAAGGGAATAGTGTTTTTTATACTAAAGAAGCTTGAGACCATCATGTGGTCTATTATTTGAACAGGGTGAACATGCACAACCCAATTGTGAGAATGTTCTGAGCCAACTCAAAGAACGTTGCTTGCAAGGTAGCAACCTTCTGCTTTATCTCGCAGTCCGATCGGAGGGGGTGCCCCCTGCTTTCCTGCACGGGACTTCTAGACTGGTGGGGGGGGGGGATCAGGGAGTAAAGAGGGAGAGCCTGAGGCTGCTGGAAAGAAGCCCCTCGCATAGTGAGGCGCGCTGCTTCTCTCCCTGGTTTCTTTCCGGTATCCCGCTGCTGCTACTGCTGCAGCACTATGGCAGAGGCAGAGGCAGATGATTGAAAGGGACTGGAAGCATGGAGGGGAAGAACTTTTTTGGGGAGAAGCTGGCTGCAGCCTGCACCCAGCGAGGCAACTACAGGGCTCCAGCTGGTCTCACTGCTTCCGGTAGGGGCAGGAGTAAAACAGTGCACTTGGAAGCACGGTTGCATTCACATGCAGAAAATATTTCGCACCAGTTAAAACCACTACGATGTTGCTTTAACACTGCTGTAAAGTGCGGATTTATTGAAACCAGACACCAAAAAGGTAGGTTTGAGTAGCTTTGACATTCGGATTTCTTTAGTGCGATATTGACCACAAAAATTCTCATTAGGGACTTCAGACGTGCATGATACATTTGAATTATGATTTAATTTGAAAAAACTGAACGTCTGAAAGACCCCAAAGTTCTAATAGTAGAGAACAAAAGTGAGAATTAGGCATGAAGCAAGAGCAGGTGCTTTCGTTCTTAGAGGTGTGCACCAGGGGCCCATGTCATTTTCATTTTCATTTTCATTTTTATTTTCATTTTTTGTTTTTGTTGTTTAAATCTTTTTTCATTTTTATAAATATCAAATTGTCGTTTTCATTTTTGTTTTTGTTTTCATGGAAAACACATTTCGGCTGTAACCTTTTTATTTTTCATTATATTTTGCTGAACCTAGGTGTGATTATACCTCCAATGGAAGGCATTAAGTGTACCAAATTCCAAAAAGATTGAATAAAGGAATCCAATTTCAGAAACAGTTGAATTATATTATATTGCAAAAATCTTCATATACATTCTTTAGTGTAACTTCTTTGCCTCATATTGAATGTAGATGAAACTTGAGAAGTTTATACCCCTTCCAAAATTTACTATACTGGCCAACTTTCAGAAGGATTGGATAAAGGATTCTGATGGTATAAGCAATTAACTTATATATGTATGTCTGACTGTAACCTCTTTGTAGTCCAACCAGTGTACATGGAATTTGGCAGGAATCTATATCACACTTTCACAATTATCTCTGTCAAATATCAGAAAGATGTGATAAAAGGTTCCAATTTTATATGCCTGCACAGCATATGCAGAGAAGAAGCCTATGCCAGGGATTCTCTTATGTGACACTGTGGTATAAGATCTGTTTGTGATGCCAATTGGCCAGGAGAAATGTCAACCAAATATCCTCATTCTGTGACCATCCCAACATCTCTCCCCCACTTGTTGTTGTTACTGAGAAGTCTGAAGCTTCTGTTAGGCAAGAGCCAATAGAGGTTCTCTTATGTCCTCTGTCACAGTGCTGCAGGATGTGATTGTGATGATAAATGGCCAGCCTGGATGTGTAAACTATGTCTCCTGATTGCTGGGATGCTATCCCCAAAGTCCCAGTTAAGTCCCTTCTATGCCCACCTGAGGGCTGCCCCCTATGTCTACCTTGAAGCCACTACTGATTGGTTGTGTAAAGCTGGAAACATGCAGTAATTGGCCAGTGAATGTGTCTGTCAGGGTTGCTGCACATCCTCCCTCCCCCTGCCATGCCAGGTGCCTGCCTCTGACTGGTACTGCAGCTGCTGCTATTTATCTGAAGAATGGTCTTCAAGGGGACAACTTCAATTGCTTATAAAATCGTGTCCCTTTATCAAATTTTCCTGTAGTTGGGCAGAGATGACAGGGAAGGTATGTGATACATTCCTGCCAGATGTCATGTAAACAGGCTGGAATATAAAAATGTTACAGCTGAAAATGTATTTTCAAGTTAATGTCTTAGACCATCAGGACCCTTTATCCAATCTAATGCAGTTTTGGAGGGACATAATATTCACAGGTTGCATGCAAATTGGATGGAAGAGAAAGAAGCTGTAGCCATGAATGTGAATGGAGCTTTTCTTAGAATCACAACATTCAATTGCTTCTGAACTCAGTTCCCCTTATCTAATCATTTTGAAAATTGGTACACATAGTTCCCTCTGGTGGGGGTACAATCGTTCCAAGTTTCATCAGAATTGAATAAGAAACAAAAAAGATATAACCAGAAATACATCTTTTCAGTTTTTTCCCTTTATTTCAAAAACAAAATGTTGTTTTCTTTTCTATTTTCATTATTATTATCTGTTGTTTTTGTTATGCAATAATTATAAAAACAGCAACTTTCAATATCGTTACTGTAATAACAAAATCTGTAATTTCCTTTAGGAGTAGTTATTTAACTGATTGCTTATTTAGGGCTATTCAGGTTCTCTATGATAAAGGGGTGCATTTAGCCAAAATTTGTGTTAATAATAAGCTGCAAAATATTTGTGGCCTTAGGCCAAAAGAGAGGGTAGGGCCCCCCAACTCTGTCTCAGACTGGGGAAACTGTTGCCTTGCTTGCTTGCTTGCCCCAAATGCCACAGTTGTGGAGCAGTGATGTCTCTTCCCCTAATAGCTGCTCCAACACTGGGGGAGGTCAAGCAGAGGTGGATATGAGGGAAAATTTGTTATTGGACATGGAGATGGATATGGGGTGTGTGTGTGTCAAGTAACTCAGGCTATTAGCACAGCTGGAGTGGTAGGGTCTTTGCCTTTTGGGAGAAAGATATAACCCGTATAGTTTCTTGGAACATGACGCATCAGTCTCTGGGGAGAAGATTGCGGAAAATGTGGAACCCCCAAATATTTCAGGGGGGATCTGCCCACTGGAAGTTGGGGTGACGATTGTTCATCCCACGCCTGGGTTAGCAGAGGGAATTACTTGTAGTGAGGGGGGTTGTGACCCGGGTTTGCTTTATGTAGCAAACTCTGGGACCTCCTGTTCCGAGAGGACTCGTAAGGATTGGATTAAATGCCGTGAATTAGGAGCACAGGAGCATGGTACTGATGAGATACATTCTGCTTCCTCTGCACCAATCTGTAAGGTGGATGTGGGAGATGTCCCGATTCCAGGTAAATCCCTTGGGGATGGTATGCAGGAGGGGGTGAAGTCTGATAGTTTGAGGTTGGATCCTGTTTTGGGTCTTTCTTTGCCAGTGCCCCTCCCTCCTCGGGAATCAGGGGTAGTAGGTGAGGATGTTATGAGGCCTGGTTTAGGTGGGTATGAAGTGACAAGGAATGCCAGCCTCCATTCTTTAGTGTCAAATAGGGAAACTGTAAGTATTGATAAAAAGTAAGACTGACTGACTTATTCAGCCCAGAAGTTATGTCCTCTAAGAGCTTCTGGTGAAGAGGGCTCAAGCAGCTCACTCATGCAGCTCAGCTCACTCACTCACTCTTGGAATGTGGCAGGGTGGAAGTCGAAACTGCAGGATCCTGGGTGTCTTGCTTTTGGGGGGGGAGGGAAGTTTGATATTCTACTATTACAAGAGACTTGGTGCATGGACGAGCTGTCATTACAGGGATATGAGACAATTTGGCAGGTGGCAATCAAAATGGCAAATAAGGGTCAACCCAGTGGGGGGCTAGCATGTTTGGTGGACACCTCCTTGGAGGTTAAGTTGGTTCCTCTCCCTTATATGACAACACATGCTTGTGGTTGCCTTGTGTTGTTCTCGGTTTTTTCTTTACTGATTGTCTCCGTCTATATTCTCCCTGGTAACGCTGCTAACTACCAAGAAAATGTTTGGACTGATTTGGCAGCTTTTTTGGAGATGCTAGAAAAATCATACCCTGATGCTTGCTGAGGTGGGGGGTTCCCCACATTGTAGTGTCTTTTTAAATTGTTTTAAAAAATAAAATAAATACTGAGTGTTGTTCGCCACCCTGGGCTGCCGTGTGGGCAGGAGGGGCGGGATATAAATTTTAAATAATGAAAAAAATGCTTGCCTTGTGTTGGCTGGGGATTAATGCCCATTTAGGTGCACAGGACCAGGATCTTATTGATTATGGGGGATTCTGGCAGTATGAAGACTGCTCTCCACTAGTGTCAAGGTGCCTGAAGGATACAGGTTTGAATAGGAATGGCATTTTGTTTTCTTAATTATTGGCTGAAAGGGACCTCTATGCCTTAAATGGGCGTGGATGGAGAGATTACCCGGGAGAATTTACCTATATTTCTAAAAAGGGTAATAGCATTATAGACTACATCGCAGTCTCAGTGGGTGTCATCTCACTAATAACTGACTTTCAAGTAGGTCTGTGAAAGGGAAGCGATCATTTGTCGCTGACCCTTACTTTGTATCTGAGAGGGAGTAAGTCGGGGGGGGTGTCAAGCCCTACGATTGATACTACTGTCATTCCCAGTCCAGGGATAATTAGGAGAAGATGGGGTGGGGATTTAGTCAGTATTTCTCCGGCCTCCTAGGGGAGGACAGTTCATGAGTGAGCTGCTTGAGCCCTCTTCACCAGAAGCTCTGCTCTATTGTTATCAAAATTTGCTGGCCTGGCTTTTTCCATTACTAACTACCAGTAGCTCAGCTACTCCCTATACAATAGAGGGTACAGATTCTATGCCTCCTTGGTACGATGGAGCGCTTAAGGCTAAGGCGACTCTATAGGAAATATAGGGCGTATAATGGGATGAGCCTCCGTGAGGAATTGGTTAATAGAAGGCAGGATTATAGGGACCTGTTAAGGGTTAAGAGAGGGCTGTATAATAGACAGGCCTGGGAACTACTAGAAAGTGCTTCTCAGGATATGAATTCCCTTATGTTTTGGAAGATGGTTATATTTATTTATTTATTTATTTATTTATTGCATTTGTACCCCACCCCTCCTGACAACAGCTCGGGGCGGCTTCCAACAGTCATAAAAACAAATAGAAAACACATATAAACAATTTAAAATACTCAGACAAATTAAATACTTTAAAACAGGGCCCCAGGATACAACTTATACATCAAAACAATAGACAGGGTAGGGGAGATGAACAAAAACCCTAACCCACCCTCCCCTGCCCCCCAAAGGCCTGGGCGAACAGCCAGGTTTTAAAACACCGCCGGAATGACAAAAGGCTTAGGGCCATGCAAGCTTCCTCCGGAAGGGAGTTCCAAAGGCGCCGCCCGGCCACTGAGAATGCCCTCTCCATTGTGGCTGCCTGCTTTACGCAGGGAACCTCCAGAAAAGCACCCCTGGCCGACCGCAGGAGCTGCTTTGGGGTGCGGAGGGCGAGGCGATCCCTGGTAGAGGGATAGGTAGGAGTTGCAATTTGGGGAAGCAGTCCCAGAGTCGGTCTCGGGTCCCTGCGGAGTCGGGAGGAACACTTTGCAGCTTTGTATGCTCCCCCAAGCTGCGCTGGAGATACTCTGGAGATTTTGCCAGTGGTTCCTGAGTGGGATCCTCTTCGCTCAGAAGAAATAGTGGAACTAATTGGCTCGCTCAAAATAGGTAAGGCCCCAGGTAGGGATTTCCTGCCTGCTGAGTTTTTAAAAGGAGCGGTGGACTGGTAGGCCCCAGTCTTGGCAGCCCTGTTTACTGGCATATATGCCTCAGAGAGTGTTCTGGTGGATTGGGCTGAGGCCGTTGTGGTCCCAATTTTTAAGAAAGGCTTCCCTGATGACCCAAAGAACTATAGACCCATCAGCTTACTTAGCATAATTAGTAAGCTTTATGTGAAGTTTTTACTTCTTAAACTTAAAGGATGGTTGGTGACTCAGGATATCTTGGTAAGGGAGCAAATTGGCTTTTAGGAAGGGAGGTCTACAATGGATCATTGTTTTTTACTTTCCCATTTGATCCAGAAATATGTGGGTCCTGGGAAAGCTCTATATGAGTCTTTTGTCGACCTTAGAATCGCTTTTGATTTAGTTCCAAGGGATCATCTCTGGCAAAAGTTGTTCGCTCTCAATATTGATAAGAGGCTATTACATTTGATAATCAGCCTTCACAAAGATACCCATATAAGGGTTAGACTTAATCAACAAGGGGCCCTGTTGGGAAAAATTGAAACTCGGAGAGGGGTTAAGCAGGGTTGTATCCTTTCCCCCACTTGGTTTATCCTACACCTAAATGACCTGGTCAAGGATCTCTCAACTGTGGAATGTCATCCCCTCCCCTTATTAGTGATACCAACGTTTCCTGCTTTTTGTATGACGATGACACGGGGCTCCATTCCTGTACTCAAATTGGGCTCAGGCAACTAATGGGGTCTTTTGGGAAATATTGTCGAGAAAATTCCCTCGAGATTAACTACAATAAGACCAAAGTGGTGGGTTTTTCTTGCAAAAAACTAGGGCATAAGTGGTTTATAGACAAGGAGCAAATTGAACAAGTGAAGGCCTTTAAATACCTGGGTCTCCTTTTCCAGGCTTCAGGGGGTTGGTCCATGCAATTACAGGTAGCCTTGGTTCGGCCAAAGAAAATAAACAAAGCTCTTTTGGCCTTTTTTTGTTCATGGGGCGGTTGCTTGGTGACTCCAGCAATCAAAACATTTTCCCTTAAATGTGTTCCCCAAATGTTCTATGGTTCTCATGTTTGGGCTCTGGGGAAAATAAAGAATCTTGAGAGATTGCAATCTTGTTTCATCCATGCTCTGTTAACTGCCCCTCCAGGGGTTAGTAATACGGTTTTATGCATGGAATGTGGATTGATTCCCTTGCAGGCAATGGTCTGGATTGAAGCCTTAAATTATTGGCTATGGCTACATTTCAAAATAGCTGTCCATTTATCTCAGTTGGTGGTCGATGACTGGTTCCCCAGTATTTGGAAAACGATAGTTTTGAAGAAATTGAACCACTTGGGTTACACCCCAGAGGTGCTTGCCCCTTTGGGCTACAAAACAGCTAAGAGACTGGTGGTTGCGAGGTTGTTCGACATCAGCCGCCAAGATATGAGGGCATCCTTGGGAGAAAATGGGGCCTCAGGCCTATATTGGTCATTGGGGGGGCAGATTCTCCAATGTCTTACTTGGATTGTGGTCTTATGTCATTAAATAGGAGACTCCTCTTCTTGGCGAGGACAAATTCTTTCCCATCAGCCTTGACTGAGGGCAGATATCAAGGGATACCCTTGGCTGAGCGATTTTGCAATTGCAATCTACAATGAATAGAGTCTGTTAAGCATATAATATTGGACTGCCCTAGGTATGGGGAAGTACGGAAAAGACTGATATATCCCCTGATTGCCCCGTTCCTTGGGAGACCCTGGGAATTTTATATAAAGTTGCTGTTGTGAGACTCCTCCAAGGAGGTTACTAGAAGTGTGGCACTGTTTTTACACTGCGTCTATGTCAGTAAATTGAATTAATTATAGCCCTTCCGGTTTGGGGATTTTAATGTTTTAATTTTTGCTAATATATATGTTATGTTTATGTTATATGGGTCTAATACCCTTTGGGGTATTTTATTGTTTTTTACTTTGCAGTAGTGCTCTGTTGATTGTATATTGTATTTCTGTTTTGTTTTATTTTATTTTTGCAATGGCTAATTAATTAGCCATGCAATAAATTGAAATTGATTGATTATTATTATTATTTGTCATTTTCGTTATTGCAATAACAGTGGGTGTTTTCAGCTGTGACAGGGCCAGTTGGCCCCATCACGAAAACAATAAATTCATTCCCCGCCGGGACGACCACGTCATGCCCTAACAGATGTGCTAGGGGATCCCAGCGGGGAATTGGGGAGGGGGTGGGGCCACGCAGCGCAACGTGTGGCCGCACGGCCCTGCCCCTTCACGCTCCCCGCCGCCCACCCTCTGGGGAGATGGGCGGGCGGCGGGGCCAATGCCGTCACAGCGTCTGGCCAAATCCGCCATGGCCCAGAATCCTGTCAGTGCTTCCGGGCTGTGGCGACCAACCAGATGTTAGTTTTCTTTGATCCCCACCGGGGATCACTTTCACCACGCTTCCTGGGGAATTGGTGCGGCTAGCCCGGGAAGCGTGGTTGAAACTGACCCCATGTGGGGATTGAGCGTGGTGAACATCTGGCGGCCGCCAAACAGATGTGCAAGTCACAGTGACCACAGGTGGGTATTCACCGTGGTTCACTGTGATCTCGCACCGTCTGAAAATACCCAGTAATGAAAAATGACAATTTTCATTATTGTTATTGTAATAACGAAAAGACATGCACACCCCTACGTTCTGTCTGGAAATACTGATCTTTTGGGAGTGAGGAAGAAATCTACCAATGTTTTTGACATTTTCCATGATTTTCACCTGTTTAACGATAATACCGGAAATGACAGAAAAATACCGATAATATCAGAAATTACTAAAAAAACCAGAGAAATTACCAAAATAGCGGAAAATATCAGAAAACCATGGAAATGTCAAATGCCAGTAGATTTGCTCCACCCCCTACCATTACTGCCAATAACAGGCAGCCATGGCAACCTCCCACACTGGTCCAGGTTGGTGTGGAAATGAATGCGACCATCTGGTTCAACCTGCTGTGGCCCACCAGGGCAACTCTTGGGCCCAGACTGTGGGCCCGGTTCATTCCGGGGCGTCGTTCCTGGGCAAGCCACCTACCCCGCTGGGGTCTGTACTGGGCCCGCATCTAGCCACCTGGAAACAGACAAGCGGGGTGAGGCACTGGCCCAGGTGGGCCATAGGGGGAGAACTGGGCTTCTGTCACATTTATTAACACCCAATGAAAAGCCTAGAGGAAATAGAAGTGTTTCACATAAGAAATCATACTTTCAGAATTTATCTCAAGGAAATCTTACACACACACACACACACGCACCACTTCAAAATAGATTGTCAAAACAACACATAGCAGATTATGGTATGTATGTAGAGATCACCTGCCATCTAACCCAGATTGTTTGTTCACATAGGGTGTTTTTAAACGAGAGGGGGAATGTAGCGGATTGAGAAATCTGCTCTTTAAAAAGTTGTGTGGGGAGTGTTTACATGTAGTGGAAGTTGCTGACTGCCATTGAAAACAGCGGCGCATGGCGGATTGCACATTATTTTTGAAACAAATCTGTTTTTTAAAATGTGCAAGCCACCAGCTGCTGCTGTTTTCGGTGGTGGCTGGTGACTTCTGGTATGTGTAAACGTTTCCTGTGTGACTTTTTTAAAAGCAGATTTGTAAATCTGCTATATTCCCCCACTCATCTAAAAACTCCCATAGGTTCAGACAACCCTGTTGCTGAAACCAGGAAAAGCAGAGGGGTTGGGGGCAGGGAATTAAAAAAACAACAAAAACAAAAATAAAACAGAAACTTTACAAAAAGAGGTTCACATGAGGTCTTGAATCAGGACTATTTTATTTGAGCTGGATCAATAATATACCTGGGTTTTAATTTGCTTTTCCTCCTTGATATCAAGTGCTGGATATAAGAAGCAGTAGACATTTAGCAGCAGAAGTGTGCCTAAGAGCAAGATAACTTTTATCAGCTGATCCAACTGTGGATGGTGTGAGAACTAAGTCCCAATATTATTAAAGCCATAACCCTACAAAGCCAATAGTTCCTAGTGCTTTGTGCTATTTGAACTTTAGTACCAGGAACATATTGATCGTGCAGCCTTTCACTGGACACCTATTCATCTTTAAGTTGGCTGCTTTTATAAATTATTTCTAGCAGTAAGGTTTGCAAGAAAGATCCTGTTACTCAATATTAAAAAGAGTCACTATGCACTTAAAATTATATTTGTTTACATAAATGTCCAGTATTTGATATCCATTTATATGAAAATGAATTAATGCAGTTGGGAAGGATATCATTATATGAAGTCATGGAAGGGCCAGTTTAAAAAGATAACCACTATAGGTTATCAATTTCTGCCTCACCCAATAAAAAACACCCAGACAACCAAACAAACAATTATTTAAAATGTGTTTATGACATATGATTAATCGGAGCCGAGTTTGGAAAGTTGGGTCGTTGGATGATCGGTGGAGTGTGAACCCCCCCCCCCCCCCGCTTGCAATTAGGACAGAGTGTCTGGTGTTTGCTGCCCATAAGAGGTGGCACATTTTTCCTGCAGCAGCTGGGTGGTGCTTGGGCGGGAGCTGAGCCCTGGGCTGTAACTGACCAGGTGGTGATTATTGAAGGGAGCCCTATATCTAGCGGGCCAGAGCACACCTATGCCACAGTCATGCGCCGCGGGCAGCGCGCACAAGGGTGCGCCCTGGTCTTGTTGACTGTATGATAGAAGTGGGTCCGGAGGGGGGGGAAAAACCAGGAGGATTGGTTACCCCTTCTTTAATGCAAAGTATTCCTCCTCGGAAGGGAGATGAAAAGATGCTGAAGACTGGGCAAAATGATATGGACAGTGGGTTTTTTCCGGAGGTTATGTTAGCAGAACACGTCCAACTCACGGCATATACTGTAAGATTTATGTTTCAGCAATTGAATGTTTTAACAATGAATGTTGAAAATCTTATGGGTATGGCTAAAAAGGGTGTGTTACCTATTAGTCACCCAGAAACTTTAGCAAAGGAGAGTAAAGTGCAAGGGGTGTCACCGGACCAGTTACAAAATTGGCCTATAAGTTTCTGTGTGCCAGGGTCTCAGACCCTGGAGGGAAGGGGTAAAAGTCATGGATCATTTCAATTATCTTTTGATAAAATTATGTTTACAGCTTTGCCCCTAACAGGGAATTACCCTCTAGCATGAGATACACCTATGGATGTTGCTGAACACTTTAGATTTTTGTTAAAAATTCCCATAACAAGGAAAGATATTAGGTCAGTGGCCCATGTTGTATTCACGAAAGGTAGAAGTACAGTGTGAATCCATTTTAATTCAGAGGTATGGGTCAAGGCTATTTTGGATAAACATATATTTCTTCAGAGAAGTACAATTTTTGTATCACAGATTTATGGAGAGGAGAGTTCTGATACAGGAAGGCAAAATCTTGGGCAGCTGGCTATGGTAAAGAGAAGTTTTTTCCCCCTCTAGTAGGCAGGTATCATCTGCTCCATTTTTCACAGCGAATAAAATAGCCCAGAGGTCAGGGCTAGCTGATTTACCTGAGGGGCAGGAGGCGTGTTGCTCACAAATTATTTCACCTTCTACAGGGAATAATGTAGTTCAGGTGTTGAGTTCCTCGGATTTAATGGAGGTCCAGGATGTACATCAATTACAAGTTGAAACAAACATGTTAGAGAGGCTAAAAGTTCCCAATGAGGAGCAGGCCCAGGTATTGGATCGAATGACCCATTTATATGATCATCTGAGAGGGAAAATTAGAATGAGGAAGGATGTTGAAGCTCTCGAGGGAGTCTCGACAGAGACCCTAGGGGGGAAGGTAATGGAGATTTTTCCTCCTGGGGTGCGGGCCCAAAATGCTCAAAAGGGATCAACCGTGACTACCGAAGTTGAAGGTAGGGGAAAACTTATGGTGTTGAGATTGGTATTTCTCATCCCAGGCAGTGTCCAAGTAGTGAGGCCAGTTCCTTCCCTTTAGAAAAATCTTGGGAAACTAGGAGGACTGGTGAGAGAAAGGGTGATGCTTCAGATACTGCCCAGAGTAATCAGACAGTTTTAGAACAGCCGGAGACTAATTTATCTCCTAGCCTATGATGTTTGGGCAGCAAGTAAGAACTAGGATGATGTTTCCTCCAGAGGCCCCCTCTCCAACGGTCGAGCAGTCTGCTTTCTCCTTTTCATTTAAGAGATCACAATTATTAAGCGGCGATAATTTCATTCTTAATAACAGCACCCCGAAGCATAAAGCTGCTCAGTTGCTAAGTGTAGTGGATTCAGTTTGTGAGGTAATTATTTCTCCCCCAGTCGATCAAACCCCAGAGGGTGCTTGTGGTCTTTATCAGGAGGCAATTCAGGTTCTGGCTGATGGCTCTTCCCAGGGATTCTGACATTCTGAACAGGTTTTTTCTACTTCAGTGCCTCTGGTGTTAGTTGATGATAAGATTTCCTTAGAGTTTTGGTATGGAATATAGCAGGGTGGAGGGGGAAAGTCAAAGATCAGGATTTTATAGATTTTTACGGGATTTCGATCTATTGTGCCTGCAGGAGACCTGAGTGGATGACCCAGAACAAATAGAACTTGAGGTTTTTTTCAAATGGGTATTTCCAGCTAGACCCGCAAATGGCAGGAAGGGGAGACTCTCTGGTGGATTGGTTATTTTTCTAAGGACAGATTTGGGGCTAGACGTTCTGGTAGATCAGGATGAGGAGGCTCCGATTCATGTTCTAAGGGTTAAATTTGCTGATTTTTGTTGGATACAGATTTATAATGTTTATTTTCCACCGGGTTCCAATGACACCCTGTTGTGGCTGATTTTTCTGGACCTTTTTTCCCGCAGTATTGAAAGGTATCTGAATGATCAATTGATGATCCTGGGTGATTTCAATGGGAGAGTAGGGCATAGTAGTGAACAGATTATGAATGCCTTGAAACTACATAATATGTGTGATGATTTACAGGATTAGAATGGGGCGAGGATTTCACAGGATGTAATTGTTAATAAGAATCAGAAACAGTTATATAGATTTGTGCTGGAGCATTCATTGTATATTTTAAATGGCAATGCCCCTGGTGACCCATTTAGGGCCTATACTTTTTTTCAATGCCAGAGGTTCGAGCGTAATTTATTACGGGTTAATTTCCCCTTCCTTGTTGCAAAACGTGAGCTCATTTGAGATTGCCAGTAATATTGAGAGTGATCATTTCCCCTTGATCCTTTGTCTGGATCATCTTTTGGTGGCATGACCCAGTGGATCCACTTTGATTTTGGAGGGGGGAGGTAGTTCAGAGTGGTATGTGTAGATTAAGGTGGGAGAGAGATATTGATAAGTAGTTTAAAACTAATTTAGAATCTTTGGCTTTGAGAACTCTAAGAGACAAGTGATATTAGCTCATGCTCTTGAACTTCTAAATACCATATCTTACAATTTATTGCCTTATCTAACTAAGTCAGCAAATTCCCCTAGTAAGAATTCTCCTTTTTTGGGATGGTGAGATTTTGATTATAGGAGGAGGAAGAAGGATCAAGGCGGCTAGAAGATTGAAACTAACTAACTCGGAAGAAAGGATAGTAGCCTATAGGAAACTGCGAGCAGATTATAAGATCTTTATTCTTAGGAAAAGGATAGATTATGCATATGGATATTGGGATAAATTACTGGATGTCTTGGAGAGAAATGATAATGGCCTGTTTTGGAAATTAATTAACAGTGCATTTCATAATGGATCTAGGATCACTGAGCCTCAGATACAGCCACCAGTGTGGGTTCGGCATTTTGGCGAGTTTTTTAATGCAAGTTATCAGGTTAGACAGGAATTGCCTATAGCCACCTCTCCTTTGATGCCTATGTGGGAGAAGGTGACTGCAGTAGAGGTAGAGGAGGACATTCTTCTTCTAAAAAATGGGAAAGCCCAAGGGGGTAATTTTATTCCCGTGGAAATTTTCAAATTAATTGTGGATGGTGGTGTGAGGCGCTCGCCAATTTGTTTACCTTGATAAACTAATCTGGAACAATCCCTGATTATTGGAGGGCGAGTATAGTGGTACCTATTTTTTAAAAAGGCAATAGGGATATTACTAGTAATTAAAGGCCAATAAGTTTGTTGCCCATTATTTCGAAAATATATTCTTGTCTGTTATTAAAAAGGCTAAACCAATGGGTTCAAAGCAAAGGGCTGCTAGCGGAAGAACAAGCTGGTTTTCAGTCTGGCCGATGCACGATTGATCACTGTTTCATTCTCAACCATGTCATTGATCAATCTAAAGTAAATAAAGTTTATTGTTTTGACAATAGCTCATTGTCATAGTCAAAAGTGACATTGACTACACACCCCCCTTTGGAGAGGCTGTGTGTGTGTGTGTGTGGAAAGTGCATGTCTGCTCTGATGAAGTGGAGGAGGGCAGAGACGAAAGCCAGAACATCTTGGTCCCTGAATCTGGTGAGGGGGTGTGGGAGAGAGAAAGAAGGATTGTGCTGGTGCTTGAGACACTGCTGCTGCTGCTGCTCACGGAGCCATGTGAGGTAGGAGGCGTACCCTGGGGAGTACAAGTGACATTGACTATGGATCACCCCCCCTTTGGAGAGGCTGTATGGGGGTATGTGGAAAGTGCGTGCTTGCTCTGATGATGATGAGGAGGGCAGGGGCGAAAGGCCCCCTTCTGTTTGGAGGGGGCATCCCCTGGGACTATGTGTTGTCGCCCCTCCTCTTCCTATGAGGATACTGGGGGGAGAGGGTTGCAATTGCCCTCTCTGGAGGCTGGTCATCGGAAGGAGCAGTGAATTACGATCAGCTGTTAAGGCTGAGAAGATGCTGCTTTTGCAAGTAAAAAGGGGGCGGGGTCAGGGAGGACCTGCCTCTGGGCTGCCCCAACAAGAACAGGGAGCGGCTGATGGCACGTGCTGAAAGGGCATGCCCTTTGGCGGGGCCCTTCGGACGAGGCCGCTGCAGAAGTTTAATATCATTACCGGATGGTGGCAGGGGGAGTTGGCTAAGTGGGGGATGAGTATTCTTACCCCTGGGACGAGCAGGGGGGAGGAGGAGCTGCATTGTGCTTGGATAGTAAGTGGAGAGGAGGAGGAGGAGGATGGGAAGTGAGGTGGGAATTGATGTATTATTGATGTATTATGGGATGCTGGTATATGATGAGGGGGAGGGATATGTGGATTATAAACTGGGCCGGATGTGAAATTATATGATGTTTAATTACTGTGTTATGTTTATGGTAGTTTTGTAATTCTGGTATATGGTTGGTTGTCCCTCCCTTACCTGGTGAGAGTGGAAGGGGTGAGGGGCTGTTGAAGGACCCCTTTTTCCCTCCTGGTGGCAGCAGGAGGGGATGGTCTGTCTCTTATACACATCTAGATGTGTATAAGAGACAGTTGGAGAAGTGATGGTGGGTTACCAGAAATTATGGGGGGGAAAGGGGTTTGTTATTTTGTGGGTTGCTATGTTAAGATTAATTATTGGACTGATTGTTAGAAATATTGTCGAATTATGAGTGTTTTTTTGGTTTGTATTGACTGTTATATTGAATTCATATGGATGTTATATTGTATTTATGTATTTTCATTTTTGTTCACTGCCTCGAGTCACCTTGGAACAAGTGTGCGGGATAGAAATTAAAAATGAAATGAAATAATAACAAAAGATATATGCAGTGAGACAAAACCACACAACAAAGACTCCAAATTCAAGACCCAAGTGAATATTTTCAGTAAAAGCAGCTACCTGCTGCCCAGTTCTCACTAAAATATAAACATAGCATAATTTAATAGAACCAAATAGATGACCTTTTGGCTAATACATCTAATGAGCACACTTGGAGTTGAAATTAAATACCTCCTAAAAAACTAAACATGACACATAGTTTAGTTGTAATTCTAAATGGATGCCCCCCTGCCTCCAAAGAGATATGCTAGCATAGTTATATGGCCAGTGGGTTAATAGCCATAATATAGTTATCCCAACAGGAAATATAGTACTAAAATGAACCCTAGCTCTTCAGTGGAGCTTGAGTTCGGGAGACTCTTGACCCCTGAGCATTTCAATTTAATCAATTTATTTAATACACAAACACATCCCCACCTCTCCGGGCACAAAGTCGGGGTGGGGGAGAATTATGGCATTTATTCCTATGGCATAACAGACTGGCCATTGCAAAATTGGAACATCCTCAAACTTAATAATAACTATAAAAACTTAAAAGGAATTTTTTTGTAGAGTTGGGCCCAAACACAAACAAAATTATTTTAGCAAAGATAACAATCCTCAGAGTTAGCATTGCCCCGGCCTTGATATAGTGAGCCAGAATTTATTCATTTCCCCTGCCCGAGAGATTATGTTTTTGCTTTATGGCAAATACTCTCCACAGGAATTCCGAGACCTTGGACGTAATAGCGGTGGAGTGATCATTCAGCAGGAACCTAAAGTAGAACACATCTTGCCTACCAGGGCAACCAGCTAAGAGTGGAGTAATAAATCTAGCGCATGCCTCATTAAAGAAGGGGCAATATAGGAGAATGTGCTCAGTTGTGTCAGTTTGATGTAATTGGCAATGACAATTGCACTCCGCCAGGGGAACTCCTCTATAACGACCCTCCACCAAATTCGAGGGGAAAAAATTTAATCTCGCTAAGGTGAATAGCCTCCTCTTTTTGGGAACCTTGCTATTTATGAGGTAAGCCATAGGAAAACGAGCTTTGTTCATAATCGGGAGATATCCTCCTAGCGTTCTATTGTCCCGAAGGGAAGCAAATGTTTCCTGCCATGTGGTATCAGAAAGTCTATCAAATAACATTTTTAAGCCACTTTGTAACCCAAGGGAAGTAGGGCCTCCAATGAGGACTCTAAACAGTTTATTTTATTTGAAACCCTCGAAACCCACAAATTGGAAATTTTATCTTCGAGCACCAACTGTGAAAGAGGAGCAGTCACACTGAAAATCAGGTGAAGCCGATACCCAATGGCACTCTTCCATACCCTTTCCTGTAGTGGCAACAGCCTGCACTCCAGGCCCAGTGTTCTACGGCTTGCTCCAGGCGGGTCTGAAACCAGAGATCTTACAAAGCCAGACTGGAGTCGCTCCAAATTTTCAATTCTATCCAGGGCCCAAAAATGGGCACCGTACAACAATTGGGGGACACACTTTGCCGTAAAGATTTTAACTGCTGGGGCCACCAGAAAGCCCCCTCTGGCCTTAAAGAAGGCAACCAATAATTTGACAATTTGTTTAACCTTTCCCAATATGGTCTGGGCATGGCTTGTCCAGCCCCCATTTGCTTGATAAATTAGACCCAGGTATCTGATGATCAGGACTTGTTCGATCTTTTCCTTATCGATAACCCAATTATGGGCTACTTTTTTGCGTGTAAAAACTACTACCTTGGTCTTCTGGAAATTTATTTCTAGGAGATTATCCTGACAATACCTCCCAAATGCTTCCAAAAGTCACCTTAGACCCACCTGGGAACAGGACAGTAAAACTGTGTCATCTGCATAAAACAGAGATGTAATGCCTTTTTTGCCAATAAATGGGGGATGGAAGGACTCGTTCGAAAGTATCTCCACAGCATCATTGACATATATACAATCTAAAGAAAAAGGGCTAGATTTATATGCAGTCTTTATAGATTTTTCTTCCACGTTTGATTTGGTTGATCATGAGATCTTGTGGGATAAATTGAAGAATCTAGGTATAGATCCCAGGCTGCTTATTCTTATTAGATCTCTTTACACATTTACAAAGCTCCAGATTCGATTAAATAGGAAAGGATGGCTATCTGAGGAAATTCCTACATCCAGTGGGGTAAGGCAAGTCTGCCTCTTGGTGCCAATTCTTTTTAATCTCTATGTGAACCAGTTAATCTTGGATCACAGAGATACCGGTGACTATATGGCCCCTAAAATTGGAAATCAACGATTGTCAGTTTTCATGTATGCGGACGACACCGTTTTACTTTCTACGCCTAGATTGGGTCTGATAAGTTTGCTGACTGATTTTGGGGGTAATTGTCAGGTACAAGGGCTGAGAATAAATTATAAGAAAACAAAAATCATGGTGTTTGCGAAGAAGTTTAAAACTAGGCCTTGGTATATAGGAGAAAATAAAGTAGATCAGGTTCATACCTTCAAGTATCTTGGGATAGTTTTCTCCTTCAATAATTCATGGCGTCCTCACATTCAATCCATCAAGTTGGAGGCTAAATCAAGTGTTGCTGTGCTCGCTAAGTTTTTTTTTATGGTAGGGGCGGCCAGTTGGTTGCTCCTGCCGTGAAGGTTTTTGAGAAGAAGGTACTTATGAGGGTATGTTATGGAGTTCAACTATGGGTTTGTTTCCCATTAGTGGTCCCTCTTCTTGAATCTATATAGAATACATTTTTGAAGAAAATACTGGGTGTTCCACCAGGAACTGAAGCTGCATTGGTAAAATTAGAAACTGGATCTATGTCTTTTGAAGCATATTCTTGTCTTTGCTTTGAAACTGGCCTTGAGTAATAATCACTCGTTTACTCAAAGGTGTTTTGAGATAGAAAGACTCTCAGGTAGATACCCCTGGATAAGGGCTGTAGATCTTTATCTAAAAAGGTTAGGTTTTCATTTTCCTTCTTGACCTAATTCCCGTTGAACATGTGGAAAAAGTTGATAAAAGAAAGTGTGGGACATATAGATATGCAGACTTTAAGGTCTAAAGCTGGCTCAGTGCGAGTCTCTCCTTTTTATCGCCTAATTCTCCCCCCATTGTGCGGCACTGATTATCTGTTGACTTTAATCAAGCCTGGGTTGAGGAGAGCCTTTACAGCTCTTCAATTTCAGTCATTTACTTCAGCCATTTCCATTGGGAGATATATGGGTCAGCCGGATGCTAAGAGGTATGCCCATGTGGGGAAATGTGATTGAAGATTTGGTGCAATATCTGTTACATTGTCCATTGTACGGAGTTCCGAGAAGGGATTTATGGTGTAACATCAGTCCTCCAATAGGTTTGTCCTCGGAAGGGCTGATGTGTTTTTGTCTGGCTGATGAGGTAGCTGCGATTATGGAAGCAGTTGCCTAGTTCACTTATCGTGTGACCTCTCTGAGGAAGAATTATGTTCATACTGTCAAAGATTCTTAGAAGTTTGATATATGTTTGTCTTCGTTTGTATTCATGTTATTTATTTAATTAGGTTGATTATTGATTATGGAATCTGGTTATTATTGTACTTGGATTATTGTATTTTCCTTTTTTATCCTTATATTTCCTTTTTATGATTGGAGGTATGCTGAAATATGGATTGGTAATTGATAAATTGATATGGCGATGATGTCGTTGATCTGATTTTGAAATTGTATTTTTCTTAAACTTGTCATGGCAAGTGACCAGAACAAGAAATAAGCAAACACCGAGACATATGATTAACCTTCAAAGAAGTGTCTTGTGCATAAATTGATGTTTGATGATGGATATTTATTATTATTAGCATTTATACAGTGCCAGCAATGTACCTGGCACTTTACAAAGAATAAGATAGACATGGTCCCTGCCCGAGAGCTTACAGGGGGAGTGGAGACAGGGAAGGGGGAACAGAGGGAGAGACAAGGGATGCAACATTTATGAGGATGCGAGAACTCAGGTAAATGTTCTTGGTTTGGTTACAGTAAATTGAGAGTTTGCAGATAAGAGGTGGGGGATAATCCTGGGTGGGGATGGTTAGCAGGAGTGAGGAAGGGTGGAGCAAAAGAGGTGGGTTTTGAGGAGGGACTTGAAGGTGTGGAGGGTGGGGCAAGGCAGGAGAGGGCATGGAGGGAGTTCCAGGCATGTGGGGCAGTAAGGGAGAAGGGACAAAGGCGGTTGTGGGAGCAGGGGAGGCGTAAGAGGGTGAGGAAGGGGATGGAAGAGGAGCAGAGTGCTTGAGCAGGGGTCCGGAGGGAGATCAGGGCAGAAAGGTAGGGGGGAGTGAGGTTGTGAATGGCTTTGTAGGTGAAGACAAGGAGCTTGTGCAGAATACGCTCAGGAAGAGGGAGCCAGTGGAGAGAGGAGAGGATAGGCTGCACATGGTCAAAGCGACGGGCTAGGTGGATGATCCTGGCAGCAGAGATTTGAGCAGAGATAAGGGAAGAAAAGTGAGAGTGGGGAAGGCCAGTGAGGAGGAGGTTACAATAGTCGAGGCGTAAGATGACTAGGGCATGGATAAGAGTTTTGGCAGAGGAGATGGACAGAAAAGGGCGGATCTTGGCAATGTTGTTGAGGGAGAAGTGGCAGGATTTGGCAACAGAGTCAATGTAGGGTTTGAAAGTGAGGTGTGAGTCGAAGATGAAGCCTAAGCTGTGGGCTTGGAGGACAGGGAGGATGGAGACTCCGTCAATGGTAATTGAAAGGAAAGAAGGAGAGGAAGGATTGGGAGGGAAGATAAGGAGTTCAGTGGGGTAGGGAGGAGGTGGGGGAGGAGTTAGGAAGAGATACGTTGAAGGAGCGATCAGAAAGGTAGGAGGAAAACCAGTCGAGGACAGAGTCCTGGCATCCAAGGGAGTAGATCAATTCAAGTAGGAGCGAGTGGTCGACAGTGTCGAAGGCAGCAAAGAGATCAAGGAGGTCAAGAATAGAGTAAAGACGGTTGGATTTAGCCACAAGAAGATAGTTGGTGATCTTAGCAAGAGCGGTTTCAGTGGAGTGAAGAGGGCGGAAGCCAGATTGGAGGGGATCAAGGGAGGAGTTGGCGGAGAGGAGGTTGAGGCAATGGGAGTAGACAACCCATTCAAGGAGTTCAGAAGCAAAAAGGATAAGCGAGACAGGATAGTAATTAGAGGGTTCAGAGGGATCTAGAGTGGACTTTTTGAGGATGGGGGAGACAGTTGTGTGTGTAAAGGCAGAGGGGAAGGAGCCGGTAGAGAGGGAGAGGTTGATGATGTGCAGGAGGGGAGGGGAGATGGTGGAGGGAATGGAGGTCAGGAGGCAGGAAGGAATGGGTCCAGGGGGCAAGTGGAGGGGTTGGACGAGGAGAGCAGAGAGGAGATTTCCTCAAGGGATATGGGAGGGGAGGAGGACAGGAAAGAGGTGGGCGGAAGAGCCAGGGAGTAGTAGGGGGAGAGAACTTGGAATTGATTTTCAGGTGGATCTTGTCAGTCTTAGAGGTGAAAAAGAGAGCAAGATCTTGAGCAGAGAGAGAAGAGGGAGGAGGAGAAACGGGGGGTGGGGGGGTTGAGAAGGGAGTCAAAGGTGAAGAAGAGGTAGTGAGGGTCCCAGGAGCAGGACTCAATGTGTGAGGCATAGTACTTCTGTCTAGCGAGGGAGATAGCAGAGTTGAGCAATGAGATGCAGAATTTGAAGTGGAGGAAGTCAGCGTGGTAGTGGGATTTGTGCCAGAGGCATTCAACAGCCTGGGTGCAGGAGCGGAGATGTCCAATGGTGGGGGTGAGCCAAGGGCGAGGGTTATGGGAGCGAGCCGGATGGGAGGAGACGGGGGCAAGGGAGTCGAGGGTGGAGGCGAGAGAGGAGTTGAAGGTGGAGATGGCAGAATCGGGGGAGGAGGAGGAGAAGACTGAGGGGAGAGGGAGGAGGCAAAGTTCTGGGGCACAATGGTCTGCAGATCGCGGAAGGGGCGGGGAGATGGGGAAGAGGAGACGAGCAGTGGGAGAAGTTGAAGGAGGCAAGGAAATGGTCAGAGATGAGATGGGGTTCGAAGGAGAGATCGGAGAGAGAACAGTTCCTAGAGAACACAAAATCAAGAGAGCGACCTTCAGTGTGAGTGGGGGAGCTAGTCCAGAGGTGGAGTTTAAAGGAGGAGGCTAAGGAGAGGAAGCGAGTGAAGCAAGGTTGGGAGGGTGCATCAACATGAATATGAAGTCGCCAAGGATGAGTGTGGGGATGTCATCAGAGAGGAATTGAATTTATTATTAATTTATTATTATTTTATTAGCATTTATATGGTGCCAGTAATGTAATCATTTTTCATGATTGGAGGGGTTAGGTATTAAATTTGTTAAATAAATTTATTTATTTAACTATTGAAAATTTTAGCCAGATTTATAGAAGTGGTATAGGTGCTTAGCACTAAATTGCTAAGTGCAATATCAGATTTAGCAGTTTAGCTACTGCAACCATGAGTTTATAGATTGTTGGCATCACCATGGAAGAACGAGGCAGATCACTTTTTTTATTTTAATAAATGGTCAGAATAGTGAGTTTTCCATTGATTTCCAGATAGCTCACAAACTAAAACTAATCAAAAATAAATGTAACTTTAAGATATTAAATATAACTTTAAAATGAATAGAACTCTCTAGCTTAATTATAGTACTAATTTGTGTGTTCTAAGTAACTAATATTTGTCAATGATAGAAGTCCTACACTGGTTGCATGACACATTTCTGAACATGGATATTCCAGTGCAAGTTGATATTTTGAAATATATCAGTGCAATTCCTATCTTAAAGTTGAGTTAATGTAAGAACAAAGAAGTTGGAATAGAAGTGTTCAGCCCTCCAACACATTCCAGTAGGCTTTTATTGTGAGTTAAATCCTGCTGCATTTATTTGATTGATTCTGTCATGCAATATTATTGTGGTATAGAATATATATTGTACAACTCTGAATCATTGGGCTAAAATTCCATCCAGGGCTTCTGGTGACATTATAAACCACAAGAGCTAAGCCCAAGTGGTGTATGGTTATCGGATCTCTAAAATGTAAATCGAACACAGTAATCGAGGACCCGTGTTCACTACTTTTCTCCCATTGTCAGCAATGGGGAAAATGCAATGAACATGAGTCCCTGATGGTAATTTAATGTTTGCCTGGATTTTTTATTTTTTGCTTTCTTTTTTTAATTGTGTATAAATTCAACAAAGTTTTCCCATCTTGCTTCTGTTAGATTATTGCTTTTTGCAGAGATTTTTTTCTGGCTGCTGCTGTAGAGTTGTGACCGAATCAAAGTCTCCCAACATAAAAATCTAACGGATTTCAGTGTGCTCATTGGTGCATTTAAGTGATACCCAAATGTGACATTCTTATAGACCACAGGTGAATTGTTATTCTATGTGAATTATACATGCATTTTGGTCATGTTTGGGAGCTGCTGTGCTAGAAGGGAGAGCTACCCTGTCACTTGCTGCTGAACCCTCACCCCTACAGGTATTTAACCAAGGGGCGGGGCCCTATGGGTGCCAGCTGAAGAGAGACATCAAAGGGTGTTGGCAGTTGGCAGTGCCATTAGTGGACCGTGGCGGCTGCAGCTCCACTTCCTCTTTGAATTGACTTGGAGGTTAGACTGAGGAGAATGGTCTGCAAGAAGGACTGGAGCTGCTGGCTAGTTGAGTCAGGAGTGTGGACGGAGAGACAGGAAACCCTTTAGGTGGTCTCTGTGGAGGACCAGGTGACAGGGACCAGGACTCCTGTTTGTAAAGAAGTTGGACAATTCTTAGAAGAAATCATATTTTTTACACCTAAGACAGTGGACTGTAAGTGCAAGTCACTGGTTCCTTGGGACCCTTTTTTGGACCAAGCTTGAAAGACCTATTACTGGTCTTGCTCACCTGAGAATGCCACAGGGTTCTCTGCTCTTGGAAGGGTCCTTAAGGTGGTCCCTGTGCTGGCTTGCAGGGCTGAGGTTGGGAGTGCTGGGCAAATTGGAAGGTGTTTCCACTTTTTCCCACCTGGAAGGGCCATAAGGACCCTCCTCTCCTGTCTTCACTGGCTCCCCCTTCCTGAATGAATCCTGCACAAGCTCCTACTCTTCACCTATAAAGCTCTTCACAACCTTGCTCCCCTCTACCTCTCTGCGCTAATTTCCCTCTGTACTCCAGTCTGTGAACTCCGCTCCTCCTCTGTCCCCTCTCTCACCCTCCCATGCCTCCCCTGCTCCCCTAACCACCTTTATCCCTTCTCCCTAGCTGCCCCCCCTCACCTGGAACTCCCTCCCTTTGTACCTTCAAATTCCTCTGCAAGACCCACCTCTTCCACTCTGCCCTCCCCGACTCCTTGCTCCCCTCACCTAACTCCTGCTGATACCCTCCATCCAGTACAATCTGTTACCTAAGGTCTGTGTACTCATATCCTCACCACATGGACCAGCCAGCTATCATTCTTGATGTAACCAAGCGAAGCACGTGCACCTGGGACCTCACATCCTCATGAACGTTACTCTCCTTGTCTCTCGCTCTGTTCCCCTTCCTTCGTCTCCCTGCTCCCCCGTCTCTCAGATTGTAAGCCCTAGGGTAGGGAAGCGTGTTGGGTGGCCTACTTTGCTAAACTTTTCCAGAAGAGGGAATTACTAGAGGCAGATATGCTTGGGGCGCCACCAGAGGAGGAGATTGAAATGGGGGGATTCTTCTATACTACTATTGTTACTGAAAGTGAGGTATTCTTGGCAATTTGTAAATTATGATCAGGAAAGGCCCCTGGAATAAATGGGATACCCCTGGAATTGTTTAAAACTTATGCAGAATGGTGGGCCCCAGTATTGGCGAAACTTTTTACCTTAATAAATTGTACAAAGCTGATTCCCGGGGTCTGGAAAAAGGTATTCATTATACCTCTATTCAAGGTAGGAGATCCAAAAGACCCAGCCTGCTATAGGCCGAAGAGCCTACTTCCCATAATGGGAAAATTATATGCGAGAACTCTGCTGACAGCATTGGAAACTTGGGTTGGCTCTACACAAAAACTAACTGAAGAACAAGCAGGTTTTAGGAAGCAAAGATCGACTATTCAAAATGTATTTATTATTAATCATATTATTGACAAATATAAAAAAGGGTAAACTATTTTTGGCCTACATAGATTTTGCGAAAGCATTTGACTCCATTAGTAGGGAGCTCTTGTGGTGTAAACTGAAACGTACGGGGATCCCATTAGAGTTGCTGGACCTAATTATTAGAATGTATGAAGGTTCGGAAGCACTGGTCAGGATGGATAACAGAGGAGGAATTACCAGGGCTTTCCCATTATGCCAAGGAGTGCGCCAGGGGTGCCTCCTTGCGCCGTTGTTGTTTACCCTGTATATAGAGGATCTGGTACAGGTTATCTCTGTAGCAAACACCACACCTGTATGTGCAGGAGTTAGACCGTTGTCCATCCTGATGTTTGCAGACGACATTGTTCTGCTCTCCCAGATGAAACAGGGTCTGCAATTGACACTTACAGCACTGTTTGATTATACGCAGCAAAACTCCCTGACCATTAATGTAAAGAAGTCAAAGGTTATGGCTTTTGGTACTGCAAGAATAAAAAGCAAATGGAGAGTGGGTAAACAGGAAATGGAAATGGTTCCCCAGTATACATACTTGGGGGTGATAGTAGCAGCTTCTAAATC
>QEPC01000562.1:1500060-1544657 GCA_003113815.1 Sphenodon punctatus
ATAAGAGATTGATAGGACCCCAGTTCAAAGGGGGAAGTGGGAGGGTTACCTCTTCCCCCTTTTGGCTAAATAATAAAGAGTGCGGCCGTTCAAACCCATACATTGTGTCCTCGTCTTCTTTGGGGGTGGGGGTGCGTCGACAATTCCACAGTGCTGGTGCAGCCGCTGAGAACATCTGCCTGTTGGTCCCCACCCAATGATACCATGGAACCTCCAGGAAAGTGTCCCCAGATGACTGCAAGAGCTGCCTTGGAGCACGGGAAGTGAGGCAATCCCTCAGATAGCTAGAGCTCAGGCAACGTAGAACTTCATAGGTAAAAGTCAGCACCTTGAATCGGGCCTGGAAGACAACAGGTAGCGAGTGCAGAACTTGGAGCACAGGTATAATGTGCTCCCGGTGACTTATCCCTGTAAGTAGATGGGTCACCACATTCTGTACCAGCTGAAGTCTCCAGACCGTCACCATGGGCAGCCCCACGTAGAGGACATTACAGTAATCCAGCCTCAGATGTGTAGACACAGATGTGTGTGCTACCGAACCCAGCCAGGATAAATGTCTGCAAGTTTGAAACTGCTGTACAAGGACTATTTTATTTTATGTACTGTATTGTTTTGATTTCTATTCCTCCCTATCCCAAAAAGTGGCTCACAGTAGTTTGCAAATAGGGCTGCAATGAGAGCAAGTGTTCCCTCTCCAAAGGGAATTACCAACCTTTTGGGACTTTGGCAGCTTCCGTTTATTCTGTGCTTCTTTCATTTTTTTCCATCACTTTCCAGGACTGTTTTGGTACTTACAATTTTTGTCACTACCCAGAACTTTTTTCTTTGGTTTCTGGGACTTTTTCATCACTTTAAGGGAATTTTACAACAGTTTTACAGCACTTCCCTTGTGCTTATCTGGCAGGTTTTCATCTCCACAGCCCTTGGAGGTGCACACAGGGCACATACGGGTCTTGGGACCAGCCTGTAGCCACCTGTTCAATGTGCAAAAAATACTAGAAAATGCTGAAAACAGCAGGAAACCCTGATAAGTTTTTCATGTCAAGTGAATATTAGCAAATGCCCTGCTTCCAACAGAAGCAGCACTTACTGAGATTTTTCTTTCACATCTACTTGAGACAGTTTAAAACACAAATCTTCAATAAAATGTATATAAAACAAATCTAACCCTTCCCATTTCCAGCCATCCTGTTCAACCCACTCGTATTCCTTCATCTCTCACATTGAGAAATCTTCTCCCAGCAGTCTATACCTCTCCTCTCCAAGAAGAACTGTGGCTAAATTTAACATTTTCTTATCCTAACCCATTGACTCCCATCTCCCATATTCTTATTCTAAATGTCCCACACAAACATCATCGCTCAAATCCACCCTTCCACCCTCATCTGTTCCTACAACACAACTCACATAAAAATACAATATGAATAGTGAGAGAGAGAAACACGTAACAATAACAAAACAGTGTTTCTTCCAGAGTTGCAAAACTTCATGTCCTAGGCCATACTGGTCACCAGTGGCCCAAAAATGGCCAGAAGGGGGTGTGCAATTTGTTGTTGCTTTTTTATTTACTAAAACAAATGGAGCCCCATTCATTTTAGTACCTAATGTTCTGAAAATGAATGACTAAGCAAACATGCATTTGCTTTCATTTGTTTTTGTTTATTTTAATTAAAAATAAATAAAACAAATCACTGCACATGCACAAAATGGCCACCATTGCTGTTTTGCGCATGCATAGCTCTTTTTGAAAATGGCGTTGATACTGCCAGCACCATTTTGGAAAAGGGTGTGCATGTGCAGAATGGGCCTCTTTTTGTATGCACAGTGATTTTTAATTAAAAAAACTGAAAAGCAAAAAACAAAATGCTGGATATGCACAAATGACCATTGGACCATTCTGCACATGCACAACCATTTACAAAATGGTGCCTGCATGTGGAAAACAGCTCCGGTGACCTTTTGGACATGCACAGTTGGTTTTTAAATTTTTATTTTATTTGTTATGGGGCTGAAGCAGCAAGCCGCTACGATAACTTTTTCCAACGGAAAAAGCTCTTCTGCAGTGAGCGGCATGATGCAATAGAGATGTTCATTCCGCTACTTTTATTCCGCTAATTCCGCCGTTCCGCTAGTTTCATTCCACTACTTCCAAAGACTGCGAAAATTGTGGAATATTTTTTCCAACAGTTTCTATCTTCCGCAATTTCCACCAGCGCTGCGAAGTAGCGAAAAATGCTTGTTCCGACAGTTTCCGCGATTGTTCCGACAGTTTCCGTGATTATTCTGACAGTTTCCGAATTAGCGGAATGCCAGTGGAAAAGCTGTGGAACGTCATGGGTATTTCTGAAATGGCGGGATGAAATAACAGAATGGAAAAAGGAGTTACCACTTCAGCCCTAATTTGTTATTGTTTAAATGAAAATAAAAACAAAAACAAACAGGGTTTTTATGAAACTCCTGTAACTAGCTGGGCTTTTAACCCATAACATGGAAAAGAAAAATAAGTGCTGCACAAGCCTAATGGCCTGTGCCCTTTTGTGCTGCTTTTCAGCCGTTACCAGGTGGCAGTTGTCTCCAAGCAGCTTGCTTCCCTTACATAGGAATAATTGAGGGGAAAGCAGATAACACCAATCCACAATTATTTATTTATTTTATTTATTTAATACATTTTATACCCCACACCTCCTGCAAGCAGCTCGGGGCGGCTAACAAATTTTTTTTTTTTAAAAAAACAGCCTTAAAAACATTTAAAACAGTTACAATCACCAGGGCTTCTTGCTTCTGTGAAAGGAATAAAGACTACAGACAGCCTTTTCCTGCCCAAGAGGCAACGGGTGATTTCAGACATTATGCAGTCCAGATTCACCACAGTGGATTCCCGGCGGGGGTGAACAGATTAACCACCCCCCATGGTCAAGGAAAGCCCCGAACATACATGATGGGACCGGAACCACAGCAAGGAATCAGACCACCGGACCACAGCCCGGGGCAGCACAACAGACATTACACCGATCCTGGGTCGGGCCGTGGTCAAAGCACCCGGAAGGCGCCGGGGCGACTCGTCCCGGCTGTTGTCATGTGCCCTTTAAATCTCCCTCCCCGGTCTGTGTTGTTCCTGGTTGCCTGGCAGCGACGCTGCATGCTTTATCCCAGGCTGGGAATCATTGGGTATTTTCAGACGTTACGAGATCACGGTGAACCATGGTGAATACCCACCTGTGGTCACCGTGTCTCGAACATCTGTTTGGCGGCCGCCCCCTCCCACATTCCCCGCCGGGATCCCCCCGGCACGTCTGATATGGCGTGACGGGGTGACCCCGGCGGGGAAAGAAAGGGTTGTTTTCAGTACGGGGCCAAGTGGCCCCGTAATGTCTGAAAATACCCATTGTCTTTGGTTCCGGCCGGTGGTTGCCATTCAGACATTATTTTTGTTTGTTTCCCATTGGGAATCTCTTTGACCACGTTTTCGGAGATGGTCTGGACTGGAGCTCCGGAAGCGTGGTTGATTTTGACCCCATGTGGGTATTGACTGTGGTGAACATCTGGCGGCCACCTAACAGACATGCAGAGCGCTTTGGCCCCACTGTGGAATTGACCATGGTTCACTGTGGTTGAGCGTGATCTCGTAATGTCTGAAATCACCCCATGACTTTTATATATCAATACCTGAGAAAAAAGCAACCCTGACTTGTGTGTGCTGTTGGGTAATTCTCATGTGCAAGTTGTGCACATGCACATTTTATTAAATTTGTCCCTTATTGCGGAGGATCTCGGGCAAAAGTAGCAGATCTCTATTGTGCCACTCATTGCAGAAGAGCTCTTTCTGCTGGAAACAGCTACTGTGGCAGCTTTTTGTTTCAACCCTCTCTGCAAGTTGTACTTCCTCTAACAAGAGACTTAATATAATATACTTCGTTATCCACCTGGCTAGAGGAACATAGGATGACAATAAATGTGCAGCCAGTATGCTGGCTACATACTCTGGGAGGGTGGGCTAGCCCTTGTGGAATCAGGTAGGAACATGGAACTGATGTGCACCCAACCAGTCTGGCCAGTGAACATTCCCCCACTCCCGGTAGGATAGGGGAACAGAACAAATATGTGGCCAGGTGGCACCACTACCAGTGCACCCCCAGTGTTGCAAACACATGTGCTGCTCTACTATGGCCTTCATTGGCCTGTCTGGGTGGCACTTGGTCTGGGATCATCTGGGGGACCAGTCCTGGGCCAGCCATCTATCTGGGCTGGGGCAGCAGCGGACTCACATCTGGTGGCCCAGAAACTGACATGACAGTCTCTGGCAAAGGTGGTCCATAGTGAGCCCTTGTCATGTTTATCATCACCCATAAAAAACTGCAAGGGGAAAAAACTTGAAGCATTCAGATAAGCAGAAATTCTAATTTGTGCTGCAATTGTTCTGATCAATCAATAAATGTAGAAATACAAGAAACTATGCCCCCAATCCAAGCTCTGCATGTGTAAGGTGGTGATTAGCTTGTTTTTACATGAGCATGAAATTTGCAGGTTACAGCAATCTACCATGATTACAAGGACACTCAACGTTCTTATGAGTCTTGTTTACATGACCATCCCTAATGTGTGTGAAAAAAGTCATGTGGTACCTGTTCAGTTGCATTTACCTCTTCCTCACTGTTGATGGTATTGGGGAGAGAGTGATATCCAGCAAACCATAAATGTGGTGTGCAGAATGGAGCACTGCTCCAGCCGCCTGTGTATGATATCAAATTGGCAGTTGGAGGAAATGCAATGTCATGTGAATTGCATTTAGATGTGTTCACATCTTCATGGTGTGAGTTTTGAAACACACATTAGTAAACCACCAATGTCAGGTTTTAAAAACCCAGATTAAGATGCAGAATTTAGCACGTGGAAGAGTCATTCACAGATGAACTTAATTCACTGGTTGAATTTCCATCTTGTGGGAGATGTGTTGTGTAAAAATGTCCATAGTGTATGCAGCTACTGCATGTGCACCAGTACACATGGATATTGAGTGTGTGTAATGTGAGTGCTTGGTGTACAAATGGTGTGCACATGGAACACACCCGTTGCACAGCATGTACTCTCTTTATTTATTTATTTATTTATTACAAGCATTTATATCCCACACCCTCCTGCACACTGTTAGCTCGGGGTGGCAAACAACACAAATGGTCAACAAATATAAAATCCTTTTAAAATACTACAGACATTTAAAATATTAAATTTTAATGTGTGAGTATTCACACACATGTGAGTACAGTGCGTATGGCACTCATGCAACTTTGGATTGGGGCCTTAGGGAGGGTAGTAAAGTTTATGCTTGCTTAATACTCTTTATTTTAGTAAAGTTTAATTTTATTTAAACGCCAGAAATTTGTTAGTTCAATTCACTATTATTTTTCCTTTCTAAAAGGAAACTTTTAAAATAATGTTTATTTAAAGTGAATAATCACAATCTGTCATTTGAGAGCATTTATTTTTTCTATAGTCTTCTGACATAGTTGCCATACCAGTAGAATCTCTTATCTTTCTACACCAGTCTGGTTTTCTAACCAAATGTTAACTTTCTCTTGTCCTTGTCTAGCCAAGCCACTATCGATTCAAAACTGATGATCAGTGCTAACCTTGTGCAAAGAGTCTGTTAGAGCTAATCAGAAGATTAATGGGGACCACACTGTGCACTCAGATAGTTAGGATTTGGGGAATATGGATAACTGGGAGTTCACTTGACAGAAATTTTTCACACCTTCTCTTCCTGTGCATATTTTTCTACCAAAATTAGTCTGTGTTCTCTTTCTGTAAACAAGCACAAAAGATAGATATAAATTTATTGTGATAGCCAATGGCAACACAAGATCAACCAAATTTATACAAACTAAGAATACAAAGCTAATTCAATATTAGAAAAAATAAAACTTCAATAGATCATACTAAAATCGTACTCCATGAACTACCCACACTTAGCAGAAACTGTAACAAAATCCTATAGAATCGATGAAGTAAGGAGGGATTAAATAGGAATTCTCAAACAATCATTTACATAGTGTCCAAAGTGATCTTCCTCACTCGCATGGTGAGTACACAAAATTTGCCAGCTTGCTTGGTTATATCGAAATCCTTATAATTCAGAAGCAATATAAGCACTTCCCTTTGACTGCAGTTGCCCAGTCTCAAAACAGTAGATTCCAATAATGTTTCATGGATATCCCTATATAGTGAACAATCAAGGAAAACATGAGCTAATGATTCCACTACCTGATGGGTACATACATTACATAGCCTGTGGTCATACGGATTCTTTGGGTGATTTCACACATGAAATGGCCACACAAAATGGATCCCGGTGAGGAATCAGTCCGGCCGACCTTTAGACGTGCCGGCCTGATTCCTACAGGGGATTGGGGAGGGGGCAAGGCTCCGTGACGTGGCGTGCGGCCACACAGCCCCACCCCCCGCACTCCCCCAGCCGCCCACCCTCCAGGAGACGGGCAGGCACAGCAGCCAATCCAGCCTCTGCGCCCAATCCCGCATTGTGGTCTGGATCACGATCCGAGCTGACAGAAGGTAACAGACATTACTTTCCGCTGATCCTGGACCATGGTCCAACTAACCACGGTTCTGGACCTCCGGGTGGACAGAGGTCCAGAACCGTGGTCAATGAGATTCCTGCCATAGGTTCATGGTGGTGAACATCTGGTGGGAATCTCTTTGGGTAATTTCAGATGTTATGGCACCGCGGCCACCACAGGTGGTTCACTGTGGTTGACCGTGGTATTGTAACATCTAAAAATACCCTTAGTCATTCTACCTTTGATTACTACTGGAAGGCATCAGGTTAAATCTAGGAAGGGTAAAAGCTACTTTGGAAGACCAGCTTAAAATGTTCTGGAAATACAGGGCACCCTCAATTGATGGGACAATACATAATATATAAATCTGAAATCTTTTGAGAGCTAACTCCATCATGCAGCATCTGTGTCTCTTGATCTTTTATATGAAGTTTTATTACACTCAAAGTTTAAACAAGCACAAAAGAAGAAGAGGAATACTATCGAGTACATTCTTGCTTTGTAGTTGAATAGATGCTGTCACATTACATTTTACAGTATTTACCCAGATGTAGCTTTGAATGCATTTGTGTGTGGTTTTGTGTTGGTAAGACTTACAGAAGCATCGTTTTGGGGAGGGATACAGTCTCTCCCATGTTTCATGTAAATCAGACAAAAAACAAAAATGTTACAGCAGTTTGACAATCTGTGTTAAAATTGGTTTTTTCTGCCTGGTTCAGACACTTGTAGTATTTCCTTGAAAGCGTACTTTAAGAGAGAAATTTTGAGGTGTTGTTTTAGGAAATTCAATGGTGCTTTCCGGTGCATGCCTTTTTTATTTTTTCAAAATCCATCTGGTAGTTTTAAAGTTATATGTTTTTCAGTTTCTCATATTAGTCAATGATGTGTTGTCATGCATTCAAACTTGAATTGTCTCCTGCTACTCTTCTCTGTCTGACCCTTACCCACCATGTGTCCCAGAAGGGGGAGGGTTTAAATATCAGGCAGGTAGGGGTTCTGGGACCACATTTTGTGTGTGTGTGTGTGTGTGTGTGTGAGAAAAGAATGCATCCAGGAACTGCCTCAGGGCAGTGTGTGTGTGTGTGTGTGTTAAATCACAAGCAGGGTGGCCTCCTTTGCCCCCCGGACCTGAGGTTCCCCACCCCTGAACTAAAGTCACTTCTCACACTCTCACCCCTTCTCACAATTACAGACTGTAAAATAAAGTCACTTCTCACACTCTCACAATTACAGGCTGTAAAATAAAGTCCCTGATTGATTCTGGGTCATCCCATCTCAGGAGGATGGGAAATGGCTGCAGCGGATCTAGCTCAAGTGGGGAGGGAAACGCAGTTGGTGACGGGAAGCTACCCTGAAGGTGAGAGGAGTGGGGGATCATGAAAGGAGCTGAATGCCTTAAGGACAAATCTATCACTGTAGTTGCCAAACCAAAATTTTAAAAGGCACACCATAGAGCTCTGAAATAAGGGACACCCATTAGGTTCTAAGGGGTTTTGATGGGTCTAAAATAACAGATGCCCTTTATGTTCCTTGGGGTTGTTGGACTTTCACATAACATTTTTATTTGGACAGGTGTTTGGCAAGCAGAGATATGGCTTGGAATGAGGGGTTTTAATTAATATTTTTTTGTGTTGTAAGCTGTCCAGGATTCTCAGGATAAGATGAGATAATAAATTTAAATAAAGAAATAACAGCCATTCCCTTAAATTTCACGCAATGTCCTTAAAATGGTGAGTGTTTATCCTGGTGTACCTCAGGCATGGATGTACCTCACCGGCAGAGCAATCCGCACAGAGCAATGGTGCACCCCCGAGCCCACATACCCCACAGCCTGAGAGATGGAGCAGGAGCCGTGTCTGCTTCATCTTCTGGGCTGTGGGGTGTGTGGACTCAGGGGTCGCAGCAGCATGAGTCACACCATTGCCCAGTGCTGCTATCTGTGCGGGCGGGTGCATGAGTGTCTGAGCATCCGCCACTTGGATCATGACTGCGTCTGCTGCCAGCGTAAGGCGGCAGAGGATTTCATCCATAATGTGTATGTGATACATGTATGTAATACACAATGCTTTTATTTATTCAATGTAAGAATGTATTTAAAATGTAATGATGCAATTAAAGTGTGTGTATGTGTATGTGTATGTGTATGTGTGTGTATATATATATATATATATATATATATATATATACTCTCACACACACATCTGCGTGCTGGCATGTAAATATTAACTGGCATTGGTGAAACAGTAGCTGTACTGAAATTATGAGGATGCGCCTGTTGACTTAAGTGGTGGCAAGATTCCAACCACTCTAGCTGAAGTATCCTACCCGGTACCTACATACCTTTATGGACTGGGACATGGTTACTGTGAGAAGCTAGAATGTATTAAAAATAAAGTGATGTGTTAACTGGGGTGCACCCAGTTAACGGGGCGACTGTAATGATATGGCATGGGCCTAACAGAGATGCTAATTTCCTTGCTACAATGTAACCAAAGCAGAAGTGCTTCTTCTGACACAAATGTGCCAGAACAGACATTGAATGTCATTGTAACTCATTCTTTGTTGAAATGTAACCAAAAGTATATTGTACACAACTGTAACTATTGAAAGGATGCTATGAGTTTCCTATATGCTTTATTTGCTTGCTATATGCTTTATAGTAATTTTTAGTTTAGGAACTATTAAAAATGCATATTATAAAAAACAGGCTGGCAGGAGGAGAGAGAAATATGCTGACAGGGATACATTCTTGTCATCAACAAAAGGAAAGGCCCCAGTAAGAACAGAACTAATAAGAACCGTCCGTTCCCAGAACAAGGTTGCAGATAAGAACCAAGCAACGCAATAAGGGAAAATGACTTGATCAGACAGAGAGACACCTCAGAGAAGGGGTGTGGAGGATCTATGGCCTAATGTCATGTCTTTCTTCCGGAAGGAGGACAGGCAGGACCTAATCTGGTCATGCCAAACCCCAAACAACAGTGACAAACAGGGAAGGACCCCCAAATCTGAATAGCAAAGGGGAGGAACTTTCTTGACGTGGAACTATAAGCCCCATGCTCTGGATAACTCATAAGGGAAACAGCATAAAAGGCCAGTCCCTAGACAGAGAAGTTGCCTTTCATGGTGCTTGTCTGCTAGCCCTTATCAGGGTGCCGGCTAGATTGATGATTGGCCCTCTTTGGGACTTCTATCTAGGAAGTCCTACAACTGCTTCTCCTGGGCCCCCGCCCTGCCTCTCCTCTCAAGACCAGACCCGAGACCTCTGACACGTAAGAACTCATATGTATGTATTTATGTGTGTGTGCTCGCTGTTAGAGTAAGTGCAGGCAAATGCCACATGCAAGTGTGTTGTAGGTGTTATATTACTGCTTTATTCTCAGTTCTTCTATATTGAATAAACATCCGTCTATCTGAAGGACTTTTGCAATCTGTTTTATAGTGTGTCTGCCCAGATTCTGAAATTGGAGCTCCCTGCCAGGGGTCTAAGTCCTCTCCCTGGTAGGATTGATAAAGAACAGTTCCAATTTATAACAAGAGGACCCTGGAATATTGATTCCCAGCCCCTCCCTTCTAACTTATACTATACTATACTATACTATACTATACTATACTATACTATACTATACTATACTCCCTCTAACCCACTATACTAATACCAATACCATAGAAACACTGCATAGAAACCAAGTTAAAGCCAATTAATCACAACTGGCTGCAGTTTATTGTAACTAACCACATTGTTACAGGAGATGTCTGAGGGACAACTCTGTGTATTTTTTTGCCACTAATAGTATTTTCATCATCTCTTTCTGGTTCCAGGGAACACACAATTACATGTAGTGATTTGCATTAGCGAGTAAATGTGAGTGCCTTTTGTTATTCGTTCACAGGTTAGATTAACTTTGTTTATCAAGCCATACATAAAAATGTAATCATTTCATTGTGTGGAGCCTAAAGCTAATGTTAATTACAGTTTGAAACTTCGATTATTAATGCATCTTTACCTATTGAAGTGTGAAATAAGCAATAGTAGTTGGAATACACCAATTAAATTAGCTTCTGAGACTGGAATTCATAAATAGGATACTCTCTCCTATTTACAGCTGAAGTTGTAACAGCATGCAAAGCCTAGTGGAGTCTGTATTCTGAACAATTGACAAACCTTAAGAAATGAAAGAAAAGAGGGAAGAGAATTTGGCCTTTTCTCATAAAGAGGTGGATAAATGCTATACTGCAAATGCAGTAACTATTTACGTGATTCAAACAAGTAAGTGTGTGTGTATCTCTCTCTGTGTGTACACTCAAAAACCCTTCAGTTTAAGACAGAAGCTAAGGCTCTTAAAAATTTAATCATTCTTCAAAAAGCATAAAAATTGTAAGTTAAGGCTCCCACCTTAACTTCCATGCCATGTAAGCATTAAAGACATTGTACAGTCTTACATATTGTGCTCGCTAACAACTTAGGCTCCATGCACCCTTACTTTGCCTTCATCTTTCAGCCCCAATCCTCTTCCTCTGCAGGTTGGGGGCAGCATGGAAGCTGGAGACGGTGCTATAGAAATGTTTGTTAGTTGGGTATATATTGAAACAGATCATCACACAGCAGATCATCCCTGTTAGACTTTGGAAAGATTATATAAGGAGTCCCAATTTTATAAGCAATTGAACTTTTGCAATTTTAAGCAAAGTTGTGCAAGTACTAGTTCTGAAAATTTGGGACAAAATCAAAAATTTAAGGACATAACTGGGACTTTAGACGGCAAGGCAAAGAGGAGGGGGAAGCAGCCCAGCAATCAAGAGGCATGATTGACACATCTGGTCTGGCCAATTGGTATCCCAAACATATCCTGAAGTGCTGTGACAGAGAATATTAGAGAATCCCTTATTGACTCTTTGCTAAGCAGATGCTTCAGGCTTCCCAGAAAACAAACAGGGGGTTTGGGGTTGCCACAGCCCAGAATGAAGATACGTGATTAACATTTCTGCTGGCTATTTGGCATCACAAACCTATCTTGTACCACTGTGACAAACATAGGAGAAAGCTATAGGCTCATTCTGTGGAAATCATCATCATCATCATCCTCTTTTTATTTGTATCCCACATGCTCCCGAAACAAGTCAGCTCGAGGCAGCTCACAACAACATAAATCAATTAACAATATCTGGATTGAAATCCCACACAAGGGAACCCAGCAATATAACACAGTATAATAACATTTACAAAAATAAGGCAAATCCCTTAACAATCCTTACTATTTCATTTAACAAAATTACTTATCACATTTATAATAATCATCCCATACAATCTCTCTACTGGTACCACCCCATCTCATGCCAATCCTGCTCCCAGGCAATTGACTCCAAACACTGAGACCTTCCATCCCCTGCTGCCACCAGGGGATATCATCGTCCTCCACCCCTCTTTCACCGGGGGGAGAAGTCCCCACCACCGTTACCAGTATACACACACATCATTTATACTCCCCACAAACCCTTCTGCCCTAACCTCTTGGCCCGGTCGAAGGGTACGGTCAAAGGGCAGGCCCTTTTGACCGTGCCCTTTCAACCTGCGTCCCCAGCTCAAGCCTCCGGCACAGCCTCCGGCTACCCCTGATGACATGGGGGGTGGGCTGGAAATTGCTCTCCTCAAGCCTCGCCCCCACAAGGGGGGGGAAGGGACAATTGTTCCGCGGCCCATGTCCGCCCAGTATGGAGCACATCCCCCAATGCCAGTCCGCATCTCTGTTCATGGGGGGGAGGGAAGTTGTTACCCACTCTGTTGACCTCAGGACTACTGCCACACCCGCCCGACTTGCCTGCGCCGCTCTCTCCATCCCTCGGCCGGCTACCCCTGATGACATGGAGAGCGGGCTGGAAATTGCCCTCCTCAAGCCTCGCCCCCTCAAGGGGGGGGAGGGAGAATTGTCCCGCGGTCTGTGTCCAGCCAGTATGGAGCACCCCCCCATGCCACTCTGTATCTCTGTTCATGGGGGGGAGGGAAGTTGTTACCCGCTCCGCTGATCTCAGGACTGCTGCCACACCCCTCTGGCTCACCTGCACCGCTCTCTCCATTCCTCGGCCAGCTACCCCTGATGACATGGGGAGCAGGCCAGAGAATTGTCCCGCAGCCCGTGTCCGGCCGGTATGGAGCACACACCCCAAATGCCAGTCCACATCTCTGTTCATGGGGGGGAGGGAAGATGTTACCCACACCGCTGACCTCAGGACTCCTGCCACACCCCTCCAGCTCTCCTGCACTGGCTTCCAACTTGCTAGTGCCCAGTCACTGCAATAAGGGAAGCTTGGGGGTAGGTGTTGGGGAGAAAATATTAACTTCTGCCAAGCTGCACAGACACCACCATAGCTTGATCTTGTGTCTCTTGTAGGCTAGCTCCAGTGCTCTTTGTGTGTGACTGTGTGTGCTGCAGTCTTCAGCCTTACCACAAGTGCTCATAAAAGCAGAACTCTGTTCCTACTTTCCCTATTGTATGCCATCCACAGACTTTGGGATGCCAATGACTGAAGCCTGTGCCAGTGCCTCTGGCCCTTGCTCCTCCTCTGCTCTGCCCACCTGATCCTGTCTTCATCATCCTCTCTACAAGTGCTCCAAAAAGTAGATCTCTCCATCTAGTAAAACCTCTGTAATGTAAGCAGAGGCAACACCTGCAAGTGATTTAAGGAAATGTGCAACTTATGTTAAAATCACAAACGTCCAGTTGCTTATCAGAACCTTTTTTCCAAACTTACTCATATTTGGCATAGAGGACCCCTTGGGTCAGGGGAACAGTGCTTCCAAATTTTGTCCAAATTGGTTGAAAAGTGAAGAAGGTACAGCCAGAAATCCATTTCCCAGTTAAACCAATGGAAAATGAAATTGAAAAATTAAAACAAAAATTAATAACTAAAACAAAAACTAAAATGAATGCAATTTTAATAACTAAAATAAAAATAAAAATGAAGATTTAAAAAAAACATTTTGTGCACATCCCTAACCCTGACACAGCAGCCTCAAGCCATGTTGATCCAGTCCAGATCTAACCCATGATTCCTCATCAGCCCATGACACCCTTCCACTAGTATCGGGTCCTGCTGCTGCTGTTTGCTGGGTGGTGTGGGCTGTGGGAGCCTTCAGATGGCTGCTTCTGCATGCTGCCACAGGCAGGACATTCATTCCTGCACAAGTAACAGAAGCAGCAGCAGCAACTAATGCACACACTGCCTTGGAGTGTTGCAGAATAATAAGGGCAGCTCCCAAACCCTGAGCAAACAGAAAAGTACTTGGTGGTGATATTTTTCAGTGCTGTGAGGATAGAATGGGCATGAGGGTGGATAAGGGGGAGTGAGGAGGGCAAGAATGAGGAGGCAAATTGCAAAGCTGGGCTATCTCTTTTCGGCATAGGATGGGGAGTCGGGGGTTTCAGGATGAGGAGGCAGAGTGCAGGACTGGGCTGGGCTCTCTCTCTCTTTTGTGCATGCCTGCATGGGGTGAAGTGGGGAAGTGCTGGGTTGTGGGATCTTTCCTGCATCAGATGGATTTGTGTCCACAAATGTTTGCTCATAAATGGTTATTAGACAAGTTGGTTCCCATGGTGAGACCTTTAGTTTCTACTTCTTGTGGACTAAGAGTGAACAACAAAGAATGGATTATTCTGTTGTGGTGTGTTGTGTACTTCTCACTGAAGCTGCCACTCTTGGAACCTGCATGTTGGGCTGGACAGACCATTGATCTGACACCAAGTATGACATTTCTTACATTGCTGATGACTGGTACAAACAACAAAGCTGTATTTATGCCACAAGCAGCTAAGCAATTATTTGTATTTTGTGATATTTTCATACTGCTTTTTAGTGAAAGCATGAATAAGGGAAGGCACACAAAAGTACTGAAATGGAGAAAAGAAAAGGCACAGAAGATGCATGTTCCCCAGAGAAGCTAAAGGGGTATTCTGAATCCCAAAGCATCTGGCAGAAAGAATTTTATTGGGTTCAGATAGCCCCTTTTGGCATGTTGATTCCCAAGCTTAACTGGACCATGGAAATGAGAATGGACATACAGGTACCCAGGTGCATATCGCCTGAACTTCTGGGCTCTCTTTACCTATTATAGTCTGTTCTCTTTCCCCCTCTTCAGACTACACAATGGGTGAGGGAACAGCATCCCTCCTGGGGGCCTGCAAGTCTTACTGTGGAAGCTACCCCCAAAGCTGTCCTGGTAACAAACATCCTACGATGGTATTGAGCCAGGCCCACAGTCCTTACTTGGTTCCCACCTAGCCAGGGCAGAACAAGCAAGCTGGGCAGGAACGTGCATTCCCAGCATATTCCTACAAGGTGGCTGAGCTTACATAAAGTGATAAAACCTATAGTAGGTACATGGGATGCACTGGTGTCTTATTTTTTGTCTATTGAATCTTGGCCAGCCAGATTAGAACTCTTCTTCCAATGGCTAGAGAAAGAAGAACAAAGGGAAATATTTCTCTACAGAAATATGCACTTGAGCCCCTCTGCCGATTCAATGTGAAGTTGCAGGCCCAAGAAACTCAGATGCTGAGACCCTGAACAATGGTCTTAACAAATATCCTAGAGGGATGTCTGTCCCACCCTGTGAAGGGGAGGGCTTCCTCTGGCCGTGGACACTCGGTCACGGGAACAAATATTCCTGTGGCTTCCCCTGGCCAGGGAGGGGTGTCGGGGAGTGGGGGGCAACGTGTGGCTGCTTGGTTATGTTCTCGACTATTTCAGACAGCCATGGCTCACCACCATATCAACCCCTGGATGCCAGTAGGAGCCAGGTTGGGAGCGCACGTTCCTACCCAGCTTGCTTGTTTTGCCCCAGCCGGGTAAGGACTGTGGGCCTGGCTCATACCAGGCCCACATTTCCTGTCTGGCTGGTGTAGGAACCAGGCTTACAATCTTACAAACAGATGTCCCACCATGACACTCGACTGACTCAGACCTAACTGGGCCAGCATCATGTATGTTTCTACCCACTGACCTTCATGGGATTGTCCAGCTTTTTTCTGTAAGGCTGTTGAAGCCAGAAACTGCTGTGTAACTTGTCAGGCAACATGACTGGAATGTCTTGGATTGCCAAGAAAGCTTTCTATAAGTATGAGATATTTGTAGGTCCAGTACTGTTGGTACCAACAATTATGTTTTTAGAGTGTATATTGCTTAGACATAAACAGATCCTGGAGGTTAATAAGGTCCGTACACATAGGTATAATCCTGGCTGGTTTGACAGAGAGTGTTCTTGTATGAAAACAGAAATAACCAGAATTTAGCATTTAGGCGTTCTAACCTCACAAAGGTCTCAAGGGAATTCTATGAGTTAAAAAGAGCCTATAGTAAACTTATTCATAATAAAGAGGTTTCTTATGCTAAAGCCTTTGGAAGGAACTTGCTGTCAAAGCTGAGGGAAAAGATAGTGCTTGTTTTTGGTGGATGGTGAATGATGTAATGGGAAGGTGTAAGAAACTGGCACATTATAATATTTCCAAAACTTCATGGGAATCGTGTTTTGACCTTATTTTTAATCAGGTGACAACAGACTTTGGGGATTCTGTTCCCCTGGTAGAACTTCCAATATGGCCTCAAACTACACATGATGAAATAAGGGATTTCATAGAGCATCTTAAGCCAGGTAAGGCACCTGGAAAAGATTTGATTCACCCAGAACATCGGAGGGAGCATGTATTATAGTGGGTTCCACTTTTGCCTTCCCTGTTTTCCTATATTGGCATGACAGGGAAAATGCCACAAGACTGGAAAGTAGCCATAGCAGTACCCATGTATAAAAAAGGGGATAGGGCACAACCAAGTAACTACAGACCTATTAGTCTGTTGAATATTATTGGGAAATTGTATGCTAAGCATCTTTTGATTAAATTAGAAAAATGGTTGACTGAGGAGAATATACTTTTTGATGAACAAGCAGGGTTCAGGAAGGGTCGCTATACCCTGGACCACTGCTTTATTCTCTCAGATCTAATAAGTAAGTATACTCAATCTAACAATAAACAGTACGTTTTGTTTCTAGATTTAAAATCTGCATTCGATTTGATACCTAGGTCAAAACTATGGATCAAACTGGGAGAAACTAACATTAATAGGTGTCTCTTGTTTCTTATGAGATCACTCTATAGTGACACAACTCTTCGAGTTAAGCTAGATCAGCAGGGCCACTTAACAGACTCAATTAGATCCTGTTCCAGAGTTCCGGAGTTCTGGCCCCGGCATTATTTAATTTTTATATAAATGATATGATCACAGATAGAAAATCATACTCCCAAGTTGGGTCATATCGTATCTATTATATGCAGATAATGCTGCATTAATGTCAAGGACTTTGGCTGGAATGAGACGCACTATGGAATGGTGTGCTGCCCATTGTCAGTCTGAAGGGCTAGTTATTAACTACAACAAAACTAAAATGGTGATTTTCTTCAAATAGCAGAATAACCATACCTGGGTTATTGAAGGGAAAAAGATAGAACAGGTTTTTTTCTTTTTGCTATCTAGGGATAGTTTTTCAGTCAAAAGGATCATGGACAGTGCAAGCAAATTCAGCCATTGAACAAGTCAGCAAGGGTGCTTTTGCAATTAATTGTTGCTTTTATGCACAAAATGCTCAAGTTGTGAATTAGATCTCAAGCCACAAGGTGTGGATTAGATCTGTGCCCGTCCTGGTTGGTAAAAGCTTCCAGGGAAACATTGGGGTCAGTTCTGGCGAGGGTGGTTCTCCCCTTCAGCAGGGGAGGTTGTCACCCAGTCTCAAGAAGGCTGTGGTGCACCCCCTGCTGAAGAAGTCTTCACTGGATGTGGACGCACTCGCCAGTTATCGTCCTGTCTCTAATCTTCCCTTTTTAGGGAAGGTTATTGAATGGGCGGTGGCTCTGCATCCCTAGGCACATCTGGACTGTATCAGTTTCCTTCACCCTTTTCAATCTGGGTTTCACCCTGGCTATGGCACTGAGACGGCGATGGTGACTTTGGTGGACGATCTCCACCGGGACAGGATGCAGAATGTTCTACTTTCTTGATCCTGCTAGCTCTCTCGGCTGCTTTTGATACCGTGGACCATGGGCTGCTGCTGAGACAGCTGCAAGACCTGGGGGGTCTGGACGGGACTGTCCTTGGGTGATTCTGCTCATTCCTCTTGGGGAGAAGCCAGAGGGTGGTGCTGGGGGCTGAAACATCTAGCCCCCGGGCCTTGACCTTCGGTGTTCCACAGGGTTCGATTCTGTCTCCGCTTTTGTTTAATGTATATATGCAGCCCCTGGGGGAGATTGTGAGAGGGTTCGGGGTGCGTTGTCATCAATATGCTGATGATACTCAGCTGTACCTCTCATTTTCAACTGACCCAGGTCCCGCTGTCTCGTTGCTTTCCCAATGTTTGGAGGTTGTGGCGGATTGGATGCGGCAGAGCAGACAAGCTCAATCCTGATAAGACGGAGGTGATGGTGGTGGGTAGGGTGAGGGAGGTGCCGACCCCTCTGTTGGGGGGAGTCTGCCCTCCCATAGCCCAGCAGGTTCAGAGTCTGGGGGTGGTGTTGGATCCATGCCTCCGTCTGGATTGGCAGGTGGAGGCAGTGGCTAAAGCCACCTTCCGCCAGCTGTATCTGGTGTGGAGGCTGCGCCCATACATCTCTGGGTCCGAACTGGCCACTCTTATTCATGCCTTCATCACCTCGAGGCTAGACTACTGCAACGTGCTCTACGTGGGGCTTCCCTTGGTTCTGATTCGAAGGCTGCAGCTGGTGCAGAATGTGGCGGCCTGTCTCCTTATGGGAACGAGGCGATGGAGGCATATCACACCTGTGCTCTGCACTCTGCACTGGCTGCATACCTTGGGGACTGCCTCGCCTTCTGTGTCCCAGGGAGGCCCCTGCAGTTTGCCTTCCTGAATGTCCCCTGTGTTAAACGGGGGGCCATGATGGAGAGGGTGTTTTCGGTGGCCGGGCTGTGACTTTGGAACTCCCTCCCTGAGGAAGCTTGCCTGGCCCCGGGTCTGATGGCTTTTCATCGAGCCTGTAAGACCTGGCTGTTCGCCGAGGCCTTCAGAGGGGAGGGTGGGAGGGCAGGGTATGGAGGGGGAATGTTTGGGGGGGTACTTTTAAATGATTTATATTGTTTTATGTATTTTATTATTGTTTTAGTTGTTGTGAGCCAACCCGACATGCTGTAGGCATGAGGGGATGGCCAATAAATGTAAATAAATAAATAAATCATAAGAATAAATACACGGGTTATTCCAGCAGTTAGTTTTTACAGCCAAAATAGGGGGTCAGCTGCTTTATGGATCACATCTTTGGGGCTTAGATAAAACCTCGGATATTGAAAAGGTTCAGTCTAAGTTTTTGAGAAGATTGTTGAAGCTGCCGCCAAGTATTTCGAATGCGGTATTAAGCAGGGGTGGGATTTGGGGGGAAATACCGGTTACCGGATCTCTGAATACTGGATTAGAACCGGTATACCTGTACTGGATCTTTTCCCATTGAAATCAATGGGCAGCTTTTCCCATTGAAATCAATGGGAGACAAAAGTAAAACCGAAATTACCTGGAAATGCAATTCAATTACAAAAAAAGAGTAAAAACACAAGTGAATCTAACTGCTAACTAACCAGCCAGTACCACCAGACCACACTTTGTGCCCCCTCAGCCCCCATTAGACCCCACGGCCAACTACCTATTTTTTAAATTATTCTTTAAAATAAAAATAGGGGTTTTTTTTAAAGCAAAAGCAGTGTACTACACTCAAAATGTCAGTGTCAGGCCATCATACAGGAACAGCCAGCCCCCAGCACACTACACTTTGTGCCCCCATGGCCCCCAGTAGCCCCCAACGGGCCCACTACCATTTTCTTTTTAGTTTACCTTTTTTTCCCACAGCGCTGCCACTCAGAAATCGGATTATGAATAAATCACAGCAACCAACTGCCAGTATTAACAGAGACCGACTACTACTAGTCCTAGACTAACTTAGACTGCACTTTGTGCTCCGTCACAGTCAGTAGCCCGCAAGGGCTGGCCCCAATGGCCACACTACTATTTTTTTTTTCCCACTGCACTGCCACTCAGAAATCAATCACAAATCATCAGATTGATTCTATCACAGCAAATGCACGACTGAAACCACCAGCAGCCCAGAAATCACAGTTCAGAGTTTAATGTGGGGTTAACTGACAACATTGCATCACTGTTAGTTTTGTTTACTTTCCCCCCCCCAAACCAGACCCCCAAAAGAGATCATGTTGCTTTCACCTACCTTTATCCTGAACCTCCGAATCCTCGATCTTCATTTCCTCCTTGCCCACCAGTAGTCTTCTTAATGGTTCCTTTTTGCGAGGTGATGGGAATATCCTTTCACCACCACCCATTTCTCAATTCACACAGATAAACTCACACAGATAAGATTTATTAAGGGGTCCTCTTAACATAAGGGCTCATTCCATGGAAGGGAAAAGGAAAGGTTCTTTCATTCATGCCTGAGTCCACTGGGTCACAGGGTTCAGCCTGAAGGCCTAGTTCTAGACCTGGTCAGCAGTTCATTTATTGATTCACCAATTCATGCCTGAGTCCAGTGGGTGGTGGGGGAGGGCAAATTTGGAGTGTGTGTTTGTCTTTGTATATGCAATGCTGCATGCACGCATATGGGATGGGGGGTAACCCTGTCCCAACCATGTCCAAACCCCAATGTCATCACTCACCTACTGGAGTGTTCTTGGTTTAATCTCCTCTGGAATGCCAGTTGTTTTCCGTGATGGTAGCACTCAGGCAGGCATTAGGCAAGGCTACAGACACAGAGATGCCTATTAGTGCCAGAGGATCTGCAGAACACACACTGGAGCTAAAAGGCAATGCAATGTGTCATGCAGTGCACTGCTGGGAGTGTTACATAATCAATTATTCTTCTGCCATTGCTGTGTCCTGTCCTCAATGAGTGTCATTGCAAGAGTCCTCTTCTAGACAGACATAGTCAGACTCCAGGTGTGGAATGCTTTTTATTTCAAATCCACAGGCTAGGCTACAGAGACACACAGGGACCCTTTCCCTTCAGAGGCTCATCAGAAACACCTGCTGAGGAAAATGGGCCCCATTGCATCATGCAGTGCACTCATTGGGGGTGGCTGGCATTCATCTTCTGGCTTTGTGGTCCAGTCTGTTCCAGATGAGGTGCCATAGCTGGGGTGCTGGAGCCTATGACACAGAAGGACTAAAGTGTCAGGAATTATTTGTATTTTAATCCCAGGGGACTGTAGTCCTACCATGTCTGGAGGAGCAATTATGGTGGTGGGGAGTTGGGGACACATTAGATGGCTGGGGGGGCGGGCTGGAGCTTGGGTGAGAGACCAGTGGGTGGATGGGGAGGGTGCTGCAGGAGGGGGGCTGGTGTGGGGAATGGGCCATGTTGTTGGGGAGCGGCCCCCACCCACCATAAGATGTTCCACCCTGCCAAAGCCCTCTGCACATCTTCTTGGGGGCAGGGGCAGCCACCCCACACATGTCGGGCTGATGTGTTTGTTTTGTGTGGTGTGTTCTGTGACTGGGTGAAGGGCCCTGCTGGGGTGTTCCATTCCAGACTCCGAGGACGGAGTGCAATGGATTAGCCCCGCTGGGGCACTCCACTCCAGTGTGTGTGTGTGTAAGAGAGACAAGAAAGATAGATGAGACGAGTGTGCTCCTTGCCCTTCCTGGATGGAGTGGGATCAAAGGAGGCAACTTGTGGGCTGGCAATATATGGGAATAAGTAGTAGCTTTCCTACTACTTTTCCCTGGTGGAGTGCTTGGACCGGGACTATCGCCCTGCTGCGGCTCCCATGCTGGCTGTGCAAACCGAGACCACCTGCTGCTCTGAGCTCATCAATGACACCGCTGACCAAACTGCAGGCCGATGTAATTTGCCTAAGTCTTGTCAGGATGTGCACAGGTGCAGGGGAGTGAAGGTAGCCAGAGAGGATATCCCCTGGGGCTAGGCAAGCACATCATGTCCCCCAGTCAAAGGTCTCGCCCTCCATGAACCCAAGAAGGGGAAGGTTAGTCTTGAGAGAGACCAACTCTTCCACTGTCTTCGGGTCCAATTTGGAGCGATGTGGGGTCACAATGTCTCCTGCCACACTGAACACCCGCTCCAAGGATACACTCATAGGAGGACACGAGATGTATCGCATGGCTACCTTTGCAAGCGGGGGCCACACATGGATCTTCAATGACCAGTAGGCCATGGGTTTGGTGGATACAGGGCATGGGGGTTCATCAAGATATTGCAAAACATAAGTGTTTGCAATATCTCGGTTCTCCGGCTCACATATAGGTCCTGCATCTGGTCTTCACACTTCACACAAGCCAGACAGACACCATGCCACCGCAAACGAAAACACATGTGATCGAAATACCATTTCTGGTTTTTGGTCTTGCAAGATCACAAGACAAAACAATATTGATAACGATAATGAAAATAAAATCTTCGTTTGAAATCGGTATCAGTATTGATAATGACAATAATGAAAATGACATTCTTGTTATAATGATAATGATAAAACAACACATTTTGATGACAACAATAACGATAACAAAAAACAAAATGGGGCTCTGGTGCATATCCTTAGATGCTACCTCCTGCCCTCTGATGTGCTGCCTGAAGTCCCAGTTATGTCCCTTCTATGCCAGCCTCGGAGCCACCCAGGATTGGTCTGTAATCTGGAAGCATGCAGTAAGAGAGGCAATCACATCTCTGTCCCAGTCACGGTCTCTTTGAAATGTCCAGCCAATTGACCAGAGGATATATCTGGGTGAGCACCCCAGGTGCGTGGGGTTGTCCATCAACTTGCAGAGAACACCCCGGGGGGGCAGGAGGATGTTGGGCAGCACCCCAGGTGCAGGGGGATTGTTTTTTTCTCGCTAGCTGAACTCTTGCAGTGAGCTGTAGCACACACACACACACAAAGCCTGCGAGCAAAGTCTGAGAATGCTCTGACCAAAGCCAGAACTAACCACATACAAAAAGCAGGCCCAAAGCAGGACCTCTATGCCCGCCTTGAAGCCACCACCAAATCTTCATCCTGTAAAGGTGGAATTATGCAATAATTGGACAGTGAATGTGTTTGTGAGACTGTTGGGCTTCTCACTACCCTTCTCCAGCCCTCTCCCCACCCCCCCAGCCATACCTGTCTCTGAATGGCACTGCCTGTAATATTTACCTGAATAACAGAAGTCTTCAAGAGGGAAACTTCAATTGGCTTCAGTCTGGCAGAGATGATTCTGTAGGTCTATGATACAATCCTTCAAAATTTCATGTAAAACAGACAGACAAAAAAAAAGTTACAGCCATTAATGCATTTATAAGTAAATTGTTTATAACATAATAACCTTTTATCCAATCCTTTTGAAATTGTGCATACATAGTACTCTTAGGTAGGGATAGAACTTTGCCAAGTGTCATTCAAATCAGATGGGAGACAGACGATTCAGTCAGGAACGTTTACGCAGACTTTTGTAAAATAGATACGTTCAACTGCTTATATAATCGTGTCCCTTTATCCAATCTCTCTGAAATTCATCACACAGAGCATCCTCTGTTGGGAGTATAATACAGACAAGTTTCACCAAAACCAGATGTAAAACAAAACAGTTACAACAAAACCTGTTTTTTCAGGTTTTTTCTATTAATTTGTTATAACAAAACATTTATTTTTCATTTTTTCATTATGTTCTTTCATTTTCATTATTCAATAACAAAAACAGAAAAAAATCATATTTTGTTTTTGTTGTTATAATACCGAAAACGAAATGCACACACCTAGACTATTGGTCTAACCGTATGGCACTACTTATTTACAAACACAAATAAGAACATCACTTTAATTTATTGAACCTTCATTTTTTAAAAACAAATTTTGAAGTGTCTCATTTCAGAAACCATTGTTTGAAATGTATGCGCTGTGTTGGAGTGTACATTTAAATACATGCATGCAAACCAGCATGCAAAGTTTATGCAAATGATGTCCCACATTGCCCTGCATTCTGAGTGCTTCTGTCCCTCATTTAAGAGTCCAGGGTCTGCGAGGTATAGACCCGCCTTTTATGGAGGCAGTTAATCAGGAACAGTAATGTTTGGGGTAAAAAAGTTTGAAGGGACGAAGTTTCTCAGTAGAACATATGGTCTGATCTATCTTCTCAAGAAGTGATGCCATGTGTGGCCCAGGCAATGCAGAAGGCCAAATTAAGGACATGCTTTAAAATACAAACCTCCATCTTCATGCATCCTTAAAAACCTATCTTGATAATTGTATCTCTTCCTATAGCATCAGTAATGGTAAGTTCAGTGTGACTAGCGTAAGGAAAAAGGGATTATGAAGAAATGATCATCCCTCTTCTTCATCCTGTATTTTCATAATGGGCTTTCAAAATGCAAGACTGTTCTTGACTAGCTGCTTTCATGGGCAGCTTGTTTCCTCCTACCATTCACACTCCATGGATTGTGATGTGAGGAAAAGAGGTGAGAGGACCCTCTTCCCACTCTGGGATGTATGCAAATTTTGCAAAAGGTCCCCAGGCCAAAGTGTTTTATGGGATAGGGGACAGCACTGGAGCACTCCGTCAGGGGCAGGGCTGGTGGCCTGGAGTTTCCCGTGGGGGTGAGTGGCCATACCAGGTGAGTCCTGTGTTTGGGGAGCCCCAGTCTGGAGAATTCTATGGTGGGCCATAGCTGTGATGAGAGTGCTTTGTGGAGCAGGGCCGTAGCTCAGAGCATTCTGTGGTGGAGGGGTTTCTGTACCAGGAGCACTCTGCAGGTGCTCCTGCCCAGCACCAGATCATCCCCCCACTTGCAGCAGCCTCCTCTTTCTCACCTTCAATTCTGTCCACCTGAGAAAGTGGCTATGCTCCGCAGGCTAGGGGAAAAAGAAGGTGGGTAACATTGATAGATAGACAGGGGAAGCTGTTGCTGTCTGGATGGACAGGGCAACAGGCCAGAAATGGCCTGTGGGCCAGAGGGCCCCACCCCATATCTTCTAAGCTCTTCTGAACATAGATTTCAATCTGATTGAAGCTGTGAATTTTGGCTTTGGTTCATTACACTTGTTTGGAGTGGTTTGTAAGGTTCCATTCCCAACTGCCAGTGGTTTAGTGGGTGATTATTCAAACAAATTTTGCCTCATTTCCCCCTATACGTTAAATTGGAATATAACGGCTCACAGAGGACTTGTAAACTGTAAGAGCCTCGACTACTGCAACCTCCTCCTTGCTGGCCTCCCTCGCTCCCACCTGTTCCCCCTTGTTGCAATCCAAAACTCTGCCGCCAAGATCATTCACTCTGCCCGTCGCTTCGACCATGTAACGCCTCTCCTCCTCTCCCTTCACTGGCTTCCCCCTTCCTGAACGTATCCTGTTCAAACTCCTGGTTTTCACGTTCAAATCGCTCCATGACCAAGCTCCCCCTTACCTCTTGGACCTAATCGCCCTACGCACTCCTGCGCGCGCTCTCCGCTCTTCCTCTGTCCCCTCCCTCGCTCTCCCTCATTTCTCCTGCTCGCCCAACCGCCTTCGTCCCTTCTCCCTCGCTGCCCCGCATGCCTGGAACTCCCTCCCTGCCGACATCCGCCTTGCCTCCTCCCTCCGCTCCTTCAAATCCCTCCTCAAGACCCACCTTTTCCATGCTGCCTTTCCCAATGCCCTCTAGTCTTTCCCCTTGCTCTTACTGTCAGCCCTCCCCTGCTGACTGCTGCTACCGACCACCTTGTAACCAAGCCAAGTACACGCACCTGAGACTTCGCATCCGCCTGAATGTTTGTTTGTCTTCTCCCATGTCTCTCCCGCTGTCCCCTCTCCTTGTCTCCCCCTCCTTGTCTTTTAGATTGTAAGCCACAGGCAGGGACCGCATCTGATTGTATGTTCTGTACAGCGCCAGGTTGCAACTGATGCTTTATAAATGTTTAATAATAATAAATAATAATAATACATATTGAAGGTATTTACTTTTCTACTACATTTACCCATCTCAAGATTTCAACCCAGTCTGAAAGAATGAAGGTATTACGCTATCCATAGGCCCTGGAGAATTCCTGACTGAGGGAGGGGGAGAACAATACAGGAAGAGAAGACCGCTGCAGCTGAAACTTGGGGTATTTCTAAATAAGTGCTGCGGGAGGGGGGGCGTGGCTGCTGAGAGGTGCTTCAGGGCATCCACACGCAACCTGCATGGGGAGCACTTCTAATGAGAAGCTCCCAGAATGGTTACAGTGTCCATAGAGGTGGCCACCCTGGCTTGCACAGGGGACTCTGGGTTTTTCAGGATTGCTCCGTGCATGGCCATGAGTGGCCGGTGCGTGGTTTATGAGAGCACACCTCCCCATGCACCAACTTCAAACAAGCAGTTGGATGCGTGGACGTTGGGGGTCCATGCATAGATGTGTCTTATTTACTCCCTTGATCATGCCTACTCAGCACAACCTAGGTCTAAATTTATGTCTTATTGTGCAGTGTCCCAAGTCCACCCCACTCACCTTTTTTTCCATTAGCAGAGCTGCAGGGTGGCTCTACATGTCCCAGAACCTACAGGGCAAATGTGCTTCTTCATAGCCCATTCTCCCTCTCCATCAGCAGTGGCATCCATAATGATACTGTTGTTTTTGCTAGCTGCTCCATGAGGCCATTTCTTTTAATATTTTGTCATCATAAAATTTTTATATAAAGATCAATACTTGTGAGCTGTTAAGCTGACACAGTGTTCTGGGGTGACTTAAGAGTTGGCTGTTATGGTATCATCTACCACACTTCTGACAATCTGATTGTTAGGGTGAATAATATGATAATTGTATATTCTTTTAAAAATTGCTTCAGATTTATTATCTTTTAATTGTCAAAGTGATCTCCTTTTTTAGCTTCTAGGTAAACCTGGCCAGATGGCATGAGGAATAAATTAATTCAATTAGGTAGTATAATAAAGATATACAATTCTTTTTTATCTCCAGAAAAAAGCTTAACATTTTTTTTCTCTCCTATTGATGTCCAGTAATTCCACATGTCTTAATTACATGTTAATAATAATGGGGAGGAGCAAATCCATTGTTGTTTAATTGAAGTTAGTTTTAAATAAGAAGTTCATGGATGCCATCCCCAGATGTTCAAAAAGGCAAGAGTTGGGGCCCTGAATTATTAAGAAAGACTTAAAATTTTGTTTAATACTTTCCCTTCTGTTTTAAAGAAGTCAGAATCTATTTAGCTTAGCTAGCTACCTATGAGTAGCTGAACCTTTAGGATGAAGGATGGGGACCTCCAGCTCCTGGAATAAACCTGACTCCCAATCATTTCTGTGTCCTTTCCAATTCCTTGATCCAGTCACTGAAAGAGTAAGCTTTGGGGGGAAAGAGATAAAGACATTTCCATAACACCGATATGTGGACCCTCCCCATCCTGAGCACATCCCTCTGGGATCTCCACTCCTAACTCCCCTCTGGCCTGTGGAGCTTGTCAAAGTGGTCCATGAAGGGGAAAACATTTCCCAACCCTGTTTCGGGTATGTTTCAATTGTCTTGTCAACTTTTTTTTTTTTTTCTCCTGTAAAGCATGTGGGTATGAATACTTACTTTAAAAAAAAAAAAAAATTAAGGGAAGTGGGATTTGGGGACATGACCAAGAATCATAGGGGGAGGGGAGAGGGAGGATCATGAGTGTTGGCAGCGTGGAATTCCATAGTGATTTGTGTATCTTATAAAAATAGTTTGGAAACCGATGCTAATGGAAGATGAAGCCTTTTTATCTGGACTTTAAAATTCTAATATCTACATTCCTATCAGATTAGCTCCTACTTTTGAAGCAAACAAATTGTTTATTTATTTATTTAATCACATTTCCATTATGCTCAGGTTGGCTCACAAACCATAAAAACAATAAAATATAAAAAACCACTCCTGCAATAATTCCCACAACCCCACACGAAACCCACCCAATCTGCAATATCTGTAATCTGCAAAAAATCACATTTTTCTGTAAAAACTAGATAATTGTAAACTTTATGAATTTGCCTGAACAATTAAACCTGATATGGTAATTTCATGCAGCAGCCTCGCTACCCTCTCAGAAATAGTATTGGAGATGTGCCTAGATTTTAAAATTTGATTGCTTCTCAATATTTTAAAGCATAAAATAGCATATTTCACACCAAATCCTTCACCTACATGCTAGACTTGGTATGTTTCCCCTATGCTTTGTGTAAGATGGATATAACTGACTTTGAATCTTTGAAAAAAAAATGTGATGACAATGAAAGACATGTAACAAACTGCTTTCAGACCTCAATATTAATAATAATTAATAATAATACTGAATAACCACTACTGGAATTGGCACCAAATTAGCATCTTTAGGTCTACATGTTTGTCCTAGCGCTGTTATACATATCGTTTTTGTAGCCTCCACAGACTCTTGTCCGGAAATGTGAGTCCTTGATGGGTCCATTGGCCCTTTATTATTACCCCCATTTGTATGATTCGGAACCATTTCTAAAATAGAAATATTAATAATTTCTCTGACAGGAAAGGTAAAGATTACCATAAGGGGCATTTTTAGACGAGACCTAATTTCTTCTGAACTTAGAAACAAACTTGCATGTGGCCACTGATATCTTAAATAACATAATTTCTGAATAGAATGCCTTCAAAATAGATCCAGATCGTGACCACAATCCCAAACCCCCTCTGTGCAGGAACTATGTGGATTGCACGCAGCACAAAGTCTCCTCTATGGACTTGCACGCAATTAGTGCATGGTTTGTGCAGGTGATGGGCTCAGCCCCAACAACATTCAGCACCTGAACAGCGACCTCATTACTTTTTCTTGAGAAAACAAAATTAGAGTTGACCCTGTACTTTTTAGAGAATAATTCCATTGCTTCACTCACGTCGCAGGTGAGAAGGGCAGAATATTGAGAATAACTTATCCCTCAACTGACAAATATTTTAAGATGGTCATAAATCTTTCCTCATGAAAAATCAATGAGAGTGGGGAAATGGCCCAAAGTAACACATTCTTATTCTGGTCTTTGGACTAAAATCATCTCAGCCCATTCTAATGCCAAAGTATGGATGATGAACAGTTGAAATCCAATTTTAATTCATAATACCACATTTAATTTACACTACCACCTGTCAATAGGAAATAGACTGAGACATATCTCCTGAGACATCCACAGGGAATGTTCAATTATAATTAACCTTCCTATTTTTTTGTTAAATCTTTGTCATTGCGGTGGAATGTTTGTGCCATTTCCCATTCTTGTAGCAATCTATCATGAGAAAGTATTTGAATTTGAATCTAATATTTTCTGTGAAATATAACAGAAGATGTTTCCTCTAATCTTCTGGAAATTGTGATCGGCTGTCCATTCTCTTCTTTCCTTCTCCTCGCATTCACATTAATAACTAAGCCAGGCTAAGAGTGGAATAGCTTTGCTGAACTCTCAAAAGGGCTAGCATCTCACATGGATTTAAATGAACAGAATGCATGGTATAAGAAATGGTCTCGACAACATCTCCTTCCTCTGACAGTGTCACAAACAGATGAAATGATAATAATGGGCACTGACTTAACCTAGTCATTATTATCATTACACTGTAATCTTGGCTACTCTTCATATGTCATTGTATAGTGGTATCTGACATAAAATCTGAATTCATATTGCTGCGTTTAACACAGATACTACTTTCCAATGCACATCTCCTGCAATGTCTGTGTTAACAAGTTTAATGTTCATGAGCAGATGATGTAAATAGCTTGTACTGACACCAGGGTACTATCTGACCATCCGTTCCCCACTCCCCCGAGGTATTAATAAATGTGGTTAATGGTCTGAGTTGTGTAAGCTTTTTCCTTTTCTCATTTTCTTCTAAGGTGTTCCTGTGTGACTGCCCTACGAGATTCATAAGTGTTTTACTAATCTCCATATCAACTTTTGAATCTCTGAATTCCCGCCGCGAATCAAGCAGTCAAATGTTTAGGTGCATGCCCAGCCCTGCTAAAAAAAAAAAAAAAGATACTCCACTGATGTGTTGTCAGAATGAAAAAAACATAGCTTAGAATCACTATGATTTTCACTGAAGCTATTTCTCCCTTAAAATGAAAGAAAAAAAGAATGTTGAAGAAAAACCTCCCCAGGCAAAATGGCTTGGTGTTTTGTTTTACAAGGCAGTGAAACAAGGGAAGTCCTTTCATACTTAGAAGCTGTGCAAAACCTGTTGGTGCTAGGCTCAGTTTGCAAGCGTTTCGTTTGAACCTGTATATCAGTTTTGATTCACATTGGTCCATACACTCTACATTTAAATTTAAATATTCAAGAGCAGCTTAAGGAGACATGCAGACAAAATCACTGACATTGTCCCTGCTTCCAACAAAACTCAAAAATCCCTCTGTACCTGTCTTACAAGGATTCCCAACCACGCTGGGAAGGTTCCTATTCCCACTGTTTATTGAAAATCCACAGTGCATGCAGCATAAAGTACTGCCTTTTTCTGTTCTCAAGCTGATATAAATGAAGGCCTGCATGCACAGAACTTCCACTCACCTTCCTGCATGGAGTTCTTGGTTTTATAGGCCTTTGTTTAGCTGGAAGAGAAAGGTCCCCGCCAATATCCTTCTCATTCTCTTTTCTGTAGCTCTGTTTAAAAAACCCAGTCCACTTTTCCAGCATCCCACCCCACCCTCCAGCCACCAATAAGCATCATCAGATGATGAGGGAGGCTGGCCTGAAACAAGAAACTGAACTCTTGTTTTAACCTTAAGAGACAACTCATCCTGTTATACTTTCCCTAGTACTTAACTTACAGTCCAGACTTCTTGTAAAGTTGACCTAGTATCATGATCCAGTAAGGAGATATTGAAACCTTGCATGACTTACAGGCTTGAAGCAAAACGTGTCACGCAAGTGTAATGCCTTCTTCTGACAGCGTGATCCAGTTGGTAAATCACTAGACTAGGGGAGGAAAGTGGAGTCAGGAAGCCTGAGTTCTATTTAAGGCCCTTCTCATGTCTTCTCATGTGATACTGGGAAAAATGCTCTTTGTCTATCTGTACAATGGGAATTTACCCTTTTTTCTAATGTGCTATTGCTGTAACTCGGTCCTCAGTTTTCCTCAGAATTTACCAAGGATCGGGACATCCGACCTTGGGTTGCCAAGTCCCAAATTTCTGAAGATCTGTTCTAAAAAAATACAGGATGCGGCCAAACCTCAGCTGAGTTCAGGGAGGGGGATCAGAGGGTAGTGGGTAGAGGAGGGGAGGGAATAGGCTAGCATGGGCCTGGGAAGGGAAGATAGAGAGGGCCTAGTGACGGGTCAGGGTTGGAGTACTTAAGGGGTGTCAGGGGTGGAGTTCTTATCCTCCTGAGGAGTCCCACGAAGCGTGTCCTGTTCCCGGGCTAGTAAGTTTAAAAAAATAACATAAAAAACCCAAAAAACAAACTGGACATGCTCAGAAGGACCTGAATGGCCCTTTCTGCGCATGCCCAGACCTCTCCAAGATGGTGCTGGTAGCATCAGCACGCTGTGGGCACCATCTTGGATGTGGCCAGATGATTCTGGGTGCGTTCAGAAGTTCTGGGCATGCTCAGAAGAACTGGCTAGCCACATCCAAGATGGTGTCCACAGCGTACTGACACTACCAGCACCATCTTGGAAAGGTCTGAGCATGTTCAGAAGGGGCCATTCAGACCCTTCTGAGTCTTCCCAGTTGTTGTTTTTTCAGAACTTTAACAGCCTAGGGAAAGCCCCTGTTTCATGGGACCACTTCCGGAGGTTAAGCAGAACAGTACTCCTGAGCCTTGCTAGGCCCCCACCCCTTCTTCCCCGGCCCCTGCTGGCCTATTCCCTCTCCACCAGACCCCACCGCCCCTGAATTCTGAGTATTATCTGAGGGTCTGAGGATCGGCCCAAATACTCAGGACGAGTCCAAGGACCCTTAGAAATACTCACGGTTTTTGTTTGTTTTTTCTACAAAAAAAAAAATGGAACAACCCTGATTGAAACCTATGAAAGAAGAGTGCCTAGTTTCTTTAAAATATATATTTAACCTGTTCGAAATTCTGTCATGTATGAGACATAAAATGGGAAACAATATGACAGGGAAATATTTTTGTCTTGTGACACGCCAAACACTTGAGGAATTATCTCTTTGTATTGCATTATAGTCTATATATTTTTCTGTATAAAACCTGTCAACAAAAGAGAACAAATTGCTGTAATGCTGCATAGAAATGCCCTGGAAAGGTTACTTTTATTATCTGGCACTTAAATAAAACAACTCTTGGAGGCTTTTTAAAGTCCTGGAGACAGGTGGGGGCAGGATTGCAGGCCCCAGGTATTACAGAAAAGCCCACCCCAGAAGCACAGCTCCTCTCCCTGCAGGTGATGAAGGCTTTCTAAGGTCCTGGGCAGGGTGGAGGCAGGGTTGCAGGCCCCAGGCGTTAGACAAGCCCTCCCCAGAAGCACAGCTCCTCAATTCTTGCTGCATGGTAAAAAAAAAAAAAAAAAAAAAGGAGCAAACTCATAGCACCCAGAATTAGGGAACAACGCACTGTGTAAGCGACACATTTGAAAAGTTCTCCTGGATTGAACGTACCCTCTAATTAGACAAGTCATATGGAGAATTACTATGCCTTATCATTTCTATAGTGCTAATAGTCATACGCAGTGCTTTACAGTCACAGATTTTCAGAGACAGGCCCTTGCCAGTGAGCTTACAATCTAAAATGGACAAGAATGAGGGGAATACACAGGGAAAGACAGACACACATGCAGTGACTTGCCCAAGGCCACCCAGGGAGTCCATTGGCTCGGGTGAGAAACAAACCCTGGTCTCCCAGGTTCATGTCCAGCACTTTATCCACTACACCACGCTGGCTTCTAGTACAGCCTTTCAACTGGGGTTGGAGAGACATCTTTGCAGGGCAACCATTCTAAGGATGTGACTATCCACCATTAATGTGAATTGGAACTGAGCTATTAACTTCAGTGGTGGAAGACTGCACACTAATTTTCAAAAGTAAAAAACTGCATGTTAAAATATCTCTCTGACTTTGTACTTTTACAACACAATGAGAAATATGCATGCATAAAATACTGGAGGTTTTAAGGGTGAAAAAGGTCTCATGCTAAGTTCAAATGGTTTTAGCCTTTGAATCCCATGCACCAGGTGCCACAAAACCCTTTCCCTCCAACATCTTCCAACTTCTTAGCATCTTCCTTGTTGTCTTTGGACCTTTTCTCTCCCCAGCCCAGTTTGCCACCTTCTCCAGTATATGTTCTCCCATTCATGTCTGAGCAAGTGTTTTTTTCTCCCTTAATTTGATGAGAAGATGACAGGTGAGGGCAGCCTGCCCCAGGAGCTGCTGTGGGGATGCACCCATGCATTCATCTGCTCCAGCCCTGCCTGGGTCTGCTTTAGATGGACTCAGCCAGGGTGACAGCCAGCAGGGAGTGACCCTGCAGCATGGGTCCACTGAGCAGACAGACAGCAGCTCTATTCCAGTCTGGTGCCCCGGACAGCCTGCTCTGCTTCAACATCTGGTGGGCCACCTTCAGATGGACTGACCAGCCTGGGGATGGAACATGCTGGTGCTGCCATCCCCGGAGCTGCGGTCTGTCTGTTTACATTCTATGTCTTGATTAAGGTAACATGGAAAAGTTCTCATTGACTTGAGTTGAGCCGGGACTTTACAGAAAAATACTTTGTTGGGAGTACCAGAATCGCCCATCTGGCACAGTAGGACTGTGTATTTCTAGAGATTAAAATGTTCATTTTGAATTAACAGACTAAAATAAAAACTTACCTACACTGCATTAAGTGGTTGTGAGATGAAATCCACTGTCATGGGTGGAAAACATGACAATGAGTTGACATTTTATCAACCAGCGGTGACCTCTGTTAGTATACTGTGCACCTATCTGTACGGCAGCATCCCTGCATGCTCTGGGAGAGCTGGTGTCAAGAGGTGGTATTGCAGTCCCCGAAGATGTTAGTCTTGGGGGACTTCAGTATTCCTATTGGCAACCATGGACTTGTCTCAAGTAGTCATTGGTCTAACACATGATGGGGGATATATCCTGGACTTGATTTTCTGCACTGGTCTTGAGGCGGGTGATCCGTTGGTGGGGGAGGTGTCAACGGTGCACTTGTCATGGATTCATCATTACATCTTGTGGGCCTGTCTCCCGGTGCATGTCTGCCCCCGGAGGGGTGTGGGACCAGTTCGGTTGGTTCTGCTCCGGAGACTGATGGAACCGGAGAAGTTCCAAAATGCTCTTGGGGGATCACACTCTGACCTTGACAGCTGGACGCTCAATGGCCTCATTGGTATTTGGAGCATCTTGTTGACTGAGGCCATCGACCAGATGGTTCCCTAGGCGTCGGCACCACAGGCTTCCTTTGTTCACTGAGGATCTGGGGTTGCTGAAGCTAGAAGGGCGGCAGTTAGAGCAACGGTGGCGCTGTTGTCGTGCTGAAGTTGACAGATTGCGACATAGAGCCAGTTTGCAAGCCTATGCCGTGACTGTGTGGGCAGTAAAAAAGGAGTTATTTGCTGCCCTCATAGCATCAGCGAAGTCTCATTCAGCTGAGCTGTTCCAGGTAGTGAGGGAACTGGTCATCTGGCCTCCCTCTGCCTGGAACTGGAACCTACCAGTGCCCACTGTGACATGCTTCTTGATTACTTAGCTGATAAAATCATTCACATTCACTACGACTTCGATACTGCACTTATTACAATAGGAGAACCAGAGGTTATTGAACCCTCACCATTTCCTAATTTGTGGGATCAGTTTCAGTGGGTCTCGCCCACTGATGTAGAGGATGTTCTTGGGATGGTCAGAGCCACCTCGTGAACTGGACCCGTGCCTGTCCTGACTGTTTAATGCCAGCCTGGAGACGCTGGGGCAGTTGCTGGCGGGGGTGGTCAATGCCTCCCTTCAGGAGGGCAAGGTGCCGAGCTGCCTTAAAGAGGTGGTGGTCCGGCCCCTGCTCAAAAAAACATCTCTGGACGTGGACTCCCTCGCCAGTTATTGATCTGTCTCTAACGTTCCTTTTTTAGGGAACGTTACTGAATGGGTAGTGGCTCGGCAGTTGCAGCAGCATCTGGACCAACTCAGTTTTCTAGATCACTCGCAGTCTGGCTTTCATCTGGGCTATGGCATGGAGACTGCACTTGTGGCTTTGGTTGACGACCTTCACCATGAATTAGATCAGGGTCATTCGACCCTGCTGAGTCTGTTAGATCTGTCACCTGCTTTTGATACCATTGACCATGAGATGTTGGTGACCCACCTGTGGGACCATGCCAGGGTGGGCGGGACTGTTCTCGAATGGTTCCTCTCATTCCTGGAAGAATTCAATGAGTGGTGTTCGGGGACCATTTTTCATCTCCATGGGACCTCATGTGGAGTTCCACAGGGTTCCATTCTGTCCCCTCTCTGTTCAATGTGTATATGCAGCCACTGGGCAAGGTCGTAAGGAGCTCTTAAGTTCGTTGTCATCAGTATGCTGATGGCACTCAAATCTATCTCTCTTTTTGATCCGACCCAAACCCTGTAGTCCCGGTGCTTAAACGATGTCTGGCGGCTGTGGGGGACTGGATGAGGGAGAGCCGACTGAAGGTGAATCCTGACAAGACAGAGGTGATGCTAGTGGGGAAGGTGGTGGATATGTCGTCCCACATCATTGATGGGGTTTGTCCCCCGCTGGTTCCCCAGGTTCGGAGTCTGGGAGTTCTCCTTGATGCGCAGCTTTGTCTAGATGCCCAGGTTGGAACTGTGGTGAGGAGCGCATTTCACCAACTACACCAGGCGCGACGGCTTCAGCCATACTCTGACCTGGCCACTATCATTCATCCTTTTACCACCTCAAGACTGGACTATTTGTAAAATGCTCTACGTGGGACTGACCATGGTGATGGTTTGGAGACTGCAGCTGGTGCAGAATGTGTCCACCCGTCTCCTTACAGGAACAGGTTGCTGTGAGTATATTACACTAGTGCTCTGTTCTCTGCACTGGCTGCCTATAGTCTTCCAGGCCCAATTCAAGGTGCTGGTTCTTACCTATAAAGCCCTATATGGCTTGGGCCCCATATATTTGTGGGATCGCCTCACTTCCTGTGCTCTGGCTCAGCCCCTGCGGTCGACCGGGAGTGCCCTTCTTGAAGTCCCGTGGGTATCCTGGGTGGTGACTATGGAGAGGGCATTCTCGGTGGCCCCACCGAGGCTGTGGAACTCCCACCTGGCAGAAGCCCGTGTGGCCCCGGATATCTCTCTTCGACGTCAATGCAAGATCTGTCTGTTCCACCAGGCCTTTGGCAAGGGAGGTGGGTGAGGCTGGGTTTTCATTTTTATAGGGGGTGGTAAGAATGGGGTATTTTCTTTCCTCCCTTCCTTTTTTCCCTCTTCCCCCTGTTAGGACACAGATCCACTCCATGAGCGAATATTGGGGGCTGGTACCCCAATATCCAAAAGACATCTTAAATTTAGGGGGAATTAGCCCAGTTTATTCAAATGGTCCATGTTTGTCCACTGGGATCAGTCAGAGGATGTGATGCACTGCCAGCTGGCTGGAATTTCCCTCCCACACCTCCCACACCCCAACACAGAATGCAGAGAACCCACGGGAGTACCAGTATGCAAAGCGCATCCGTGTGGCCCTGGCCAGCTGGATCATCCAGGAGGCCGAGGCGTGAGGGCGCACATCCCCATCTCCACCACCCCAGTGGCACCCTGAGAGCGCCCCTCAACACCCACCCACCCCCAGCCCCTGGACCATGAACAGAACCATGGAGGTGACTGTGGTGCTCGTACATTTATTGGTACCAGCACCTACAGGTGCCCCACCATCACCACCACCCACCTTTCTGTGCCATGTGTCCCCCCCGGCCGCTCTCCCCTTTCCCCCCATCCCCCCCATCTCCCTCGACTGCCCTGTGGGTGCCATGGAGCTCTGGGAGCTCCCTTCCTCCCCCCCATTGTCCATGTCACCAACAGTGTCCTGGGAGGCCTCGGTGTTCTGAGGGGCAGGCGGTGGTGGGAGGGCAGGCGGGCGGAACCAGGGTCAGAGCCCCTGGGTGGCTGATCCCTTCGGAGGCCTACAGGGAGCAGGAGGCAGATGCGCGGACCCAGCAGGCGTGCTGACACATGGGGCGGTGGTGGAGGGGTGTGCCGAGGGGCCCGGCATCAGGGCCATGGCGGGCAGGTTGCCTGGTAGGGCGGCTGCCATCACGTACGCACTTATGGTCCCCACATGCAGTAGCAGTGATGTGCCAATGTCATGGGAGCGGTCCATTTTGGCCGAATACTCCCTCACCATCCTGTCGATGGACAGTTCCAGCTGCCCGAACGCCTCCACCTGCCTGCTATGCTCCCGGCACTCCAAACACCATTCAAAGAACACCTCTGCTTGCAGCCTCCTGTCCCTTGCCTCCGCTTGTTGGATGGACCTTTGTGTGGCCGTCTCCATCCTATCGATGGCTGCGATCATCTGCTCACCCTGTTCAGTGGTTGAGTGAACTATGTCTTCTGCCTGCTCCTCTCTCTACAGTGCCGTACCCGTGCCCGATGCTCCCTCATGTGCTGCGCTGAGGGCATGGAGCCGACTTGCTGGGCCCCATTGGGTCACCCTGTTGGGGTGCACAGTAGGGGTTGGTTAGGTGCCCCAGCTGCCTGCCCCCTATCTCATGGCATGGCTGGGGAGTTGTAAACCCCCTTTGGGTTGGCAGCTGGTGCCCTCCCCCGGCATACCACTGTGCCCAGGCCCCCTCCTCCCCAGCACCGCGTGCCCTGGTTCTCCCACCAGGCCTCCCCCGGCGCCCTCTCCCATGCACCCTTGCTGGTGTGTCTCACCTGGGACCTCTGGCTGCTCCCAGGGCTGCTCTCCACCAACCTCCTCGCCCTCCTGTTGCAGGTGCTGGGGCGTGCTGTGCCCTGTGGGGATATGGGAGAGATTGGGTGGAGGTGGTCTGACCGTGTCTCCTGGTGGCCCCCCGGGCACCCTTCCCATGGTATTGGGTGCTTGGGTTTTCTGGGGGCAACCCCATCCCCGGTGTGCCCCCCTCCCCCCTCATAGCCCATCCCCCTTGGTCCATGTCCAGACCCACCCACTTGCTTACCCTCGATATCTGTCTCTGAGCCCTCTGAGGCAGCCCCTCTGTATTACTGGGGTCCCCCGTGTCCACTGACTGAGGGTGACTATTGTGCTGGCCTCGGATTCTCCCGGTCTGGACAGGGGCTGGGGACTCTCGGGGCTGGTGCACAAGGGGGGCCTGTTGGTCCCCGAGGTCCTGTGGCATTCCTCTTGGGGGGCGGGGCCCCTGGAGCCATTGCCTTCTAGGGGGCAGCGAGGGGAGGGGGTACCTAGGCCCGTTCCCTGCCCTGGACCACGGCGCTCCCCACGAGGCGCGGTGCAACTATAGAGCCCTTCATGTGAAGGATGCGGTCCAGGGCGTCATAGTAGGGGGTGGTCTGGGCTCTGTGCCCGAACCGCCGGTTGTTGTCTTTTATGGCCTTGTACCCCATCTTGAGCTCCTTGACGTTTGAGTGGCACTGGGCCACGGTACTGTGGTGCCCCGTTGCCTCCATGTCCTGCACGATCTCCCGGTAAATGTGCTCATTCTGCTGGTTGATCGCTAGCTCCAGCTGGTGCTCTAGGGTTCCTCAGATCCGGATAAAGTCCTGGGTTTCCCTGTGCCCCCATTGTCCCCCTCGGTGGTACGGCCGTCTTCCCCGTGGGCCCTCCTGGTCCCGGTTCTCCTTCTCTACCTCCTCGTCCTGATCCTCCTCCGCATGTCCTCTGGCCCTCTCCTCTGTGGACTCGGGCTCCCGGGCCCGTTTCTGTGTCTGTGGGTCGACGGGGGTGGTGGTGGTTGGTTTCTGGGTTGCCTCTTCCCCGCAGCCCTCCCCCTTTCACCCCCCTGCCAGCCCGCCCACCCCCCTTGGTGCCCCTGTGCCTTCGTCTCACCTCCCTTTGCTTCCCTTACCCGTTTCCGGGGTGCCTTGTCCCCGGGGCCAGTTGCAGGTGCTGGGGAAGCCTGCCTCGGCTGCTGCTGCTGCTGCAGCTTTCCCTCCACCGCCTCCATTTGCAGCACGACCACCGCCTCCTCCACCTGCACCCCCTCCTCCTCCCTTGCTCGCTCGCCCTCCGCTATCTTCTCCCTTCCGCCTCGCTCCATCCTGCCACGTTCCCCTGCTTCTGGGTGCTGTTTAAATCTCCCTCCACGGCCTGTGTTGTTGCCTGGCAGTGACACTGCGTGCTTTGTCCCCCACTGGGAAGCGTTTTGCTTGATTCCGGCTGGTGGTTGCTGTTCAGACGTTACTTTTTTTTGTTTCCCACTGGGAATTGCTTTGACCACACTTTTGGAGATGGTTCGGGCCGGAACTCCAGAAGGGTGGTTGATTTTGTCCCCTTTTGGGGATTGACTGTGGTGGCCGCCGAACAGATGTTCAGGGCGCTTTGGCCCCGCTGCGGGATACACCGTCGTTGACTGTGATCTCATAACGTCTGAAATCACCCACTGTTTATCAATGACTGTTTATCAATTGCCATTTACCCCATTACTGCATAACAAGACCAGTCCAGACAAAGGGAGGTAGGGTTTTTTGGGGGTTTTTTATAAAGGAAAATTAAACAGTAATGCAGTAAATAGGAATGCAGTTAACCAGAAAACCATTGGATAGTAGATCAGATAATAAACCTGACCTGACCTCCATGGGCAGAACTAGCATCCATGCCAGCATGGTATGATGAGATGGCCAGCCAACTCTGCCACCCATAGGGAGACAGGTGACTGAGTGGGACTACAACCTATATGACATCCATGACCACAAATATGTCTGCCAAGCTACTCAAGTGCCCCTGGTAAGCTTACCTAACAGGGGCCTATGCCTGATGACAGCAACAGTGAGCCACATACTTTTGTAATCTCTCTCTCTCTCCTTCTTCTGTGTGTTTGGCACCAACAGGAGTGACATGATTGGCAGCCATATGTAGAACTATCTAGAATTTACCTCTTTTCTCCCCATAGAAAGGATTGTGTGTAGAAAATCCTCTAGCTGTGTTAAACCCAATCCTTCTTGTGGAGAGAGAACAAATTAACCAAGAGACACAGATTAACATCCACTGTCTGATAAAGGACTTATCTGAATGAAAGCTTGCTTATTTTGATAGCATAGCATTTCTCTATTTTTTCGTTCTCATTCAGTTAATGCTATGGCTTAGAATGCATTTTGTGTGTATTTCCTAAAGAATTAAGCAATTTCACATCTCTGCATATGAAAACTCAGAACCCTCAAAAATTGGGTTCTGTAGTGTAGTTGGAGACATATTAACACTTTTGGTGCTTTTAATCCATCTCTTTCAACACAACAGCACTTCCCTGGTTCTTCCTACTTTCCTTAGGCTCGGTCTGTCTTCTGCTTCTTTTATAACCTTTGAGAATGAAATTACCGCTGAAATGAGTACTTGCACAAGAGGTATATCCAAAATATTTCCAGTACCCAATTGTGACCTGATTTGGGTACCCGATGTACCAGAATGGCAACTTCCGGTCCCGGAATGTCAATGACCAGTACTCCATTTTTGGACATTTTTATCAATTTACTGACTTCTAACACCGAATTATTGGTTTCCAGTCCCCAAAAGTCAACTTATGGTCCTGGAAAATGAACATCCCATTCGATTTTCCGTCCTCCATTTCTGCCCCCAATCTTTTAATTTTAGGATCCGATATACCAATCCATAACTGGAAAATAAAAAAAAATGGTAGTAGAAGTAAACGACTTTTCAGGTATCTGGATATCTTAAGGTATCTGGTACCCACATAACCTATTGGCTACCCGATACAGTGCTGAAAATGTGGGTGTTATACATGGGTATTAATTTAAGTACCTGTTTCTGATCTAGGAGTGATATGTCCACCTCCTTCCTCCTACACGCACAAATACTTTCTTCTGGAAGTTCATATTACAGCAGAGTCAGCATGCTCCGTGAAGGGAAAAACATTGTCAAATGAGTATCTTCCTTGATCTAATGCTTGTTATCAAGTCTTCTTATAACATAACCTTGTGTATAATTGAACAATACTCCAAGATTTTAAAAAAAGGACATATTTATAGGCAACTGTCATGTCTACCCTGACCTTTACAAAGCCATGGTGCACACACTAGCCCTGATCCAAGGTCCACCTGTGCACATGGACAAAAGCTACACTTGTGTCTGCATACATACGGTGTCCCAGGCAAAGTTCCCATGCCTCCCAAGCATGCCATTACCCAGGAGAGGCACGGCTTCAGTGGCTGCTGTGGGTGGTGGCACGTTTGGGAGGCAGGAGTCTTTCTTGGTAGTACCCTGTGTGCACGCACTGTGTGCACACATACAAGCATAGCAGTGGTCCATATGTGTGTAGATCTTATATCGGGGCCATGGTACATGCTTGGTGTGCGCATGCAACTTGCACGTGGTGCCTATGTGTTCCTTCTCATTTTTAAAAAGCACCTGAAGACTTATTTATTCTATGAGATGCTTTTAGAATCCACTGCTGGTTCCCCTCAATGCGTTTTCTCCTCCCTCTTTCCTTTCCCCTTTTAAATTGTTTTTAAATGGATTTCTATTTTAAATTGAATTTATAGTTTTTATTTGTTTTATGTTGTGAAGTGCTCAGAGTGCCATTTGGCAGGGGTGCAATAGAAATAAAATGTTGTAGCTTCTATTAACTTGTATTGGACCCTCAAAGTACCTAGAAGGATTTTTAGTTATACTTTACACAAACTAATGACTCGTTTTAATTTTCTGGAGATCATTTTTAAAATGTATCTTGGGATTTTCATAAATAAAAGCTAACTCAACCAGCAAGCCCAAGCTCTGTCATAAACCTAATCCACATCTAGGCAGAAACAAAACTGAAACATTGTTTGGTTCCTAAGGCATAGGTCATTACAAAGCCAAATTGTATAGTTCCATTTCCAGATCCCAAGCAACAGAAAATATACCTGTAATTTGTACTTCTTGTCTGTAAAAAATACCCTGATTGGGGGTATTCTTGCCTGTGAGACCCCTGCCCATGCTTACCACAGGGGGGACACTGGCAGGGGTGTTGTCTACTCCCGCCCCACCAGATGTTTGTTTGTTTATTTATTTTACCGATTTATACCCCGTCCCTCCTGTAAAACAGCTCAGGGTGGCTAACAATTTAAAAAGAATAAAAAATACAGTAATATAAATTTAAAGCAATCATAATAATATAAACAATTAGAACAAGGCTAGGACAAAATAAACAATAAATAAGGGTAGGATGGAGATAAAAACCCTAACTCACACTCTTCCCCCCCCACCCCCAAAGGCCTGGGCGAAGAGCCAGGTTTTACAAACTCGCCAGAATGTTAAAAGGCTTGGGGCCAGGTGAGCTTCCTCCGGGAGGGAATTCGAAAGGCGCAGCCCGGCCACCGAGAATGCCCTCTCCATTGTGGCCCCCCTCTTAACATGGGGGACCTCCAAGAAGGCACCCCCATCAGACCGAAGGAGCTGCTCTGGGGTGCATGTTTACTATGGGCGGGAGCAGAAGTAACCCCAGACTGTGGCAAGGCTAACATAGGATGTGTGCTTGGGTTTCTGGCCAGCACCCCCCCCCCCCATGTTAAGCTCTGCCACAGTCCGGGGTAGGCGATGAGGTCCCTGGACCATGATAGAGTGGGCTATCATGTCTGATGGCCCTCTACACCTAACCCCGGCCTGTGGCTAGAGCAGCTCCGGATGGCGCAGCGGCCGGGTAGGCCACTGCACCCACCTGTCAGGGAGGATGCAGAGCCGCGCTGAGAAGCACGAGGGGCGTGGCCATGTGGACCCACGTCCATACATCCTCTGCCCTCTCCCCGCCACCTCCCAAGCCTTGGCGATCTGAAGGTTTGTTCAGCGGCCGAACAGACCCCTGCCCAGGGTAAGGTGGCTAACCCCGGGGTGGGTTTAAGCATGATGGCTTCCTGAGCCATCATGTTTAAAAATACCCTTCATTATACTCAGTTTTGAATAATTAGTACAAAATAAAGGATGAATATAACTTAACTCCTTGTCATGCCAGGCCAAATGTCTTGCTTTTTAAGGAGTAAAAATCATCTATTTAATTCACAGATTTGGACACTCTTCACTCATCTGTTGCTTAAATTATTTGCAAACAATCCTTTTGTAAATATATCAGTCTCTTAGTTTTAGTGGCAAATTTAAAGTGGGCCAGAAGGACAACTGCCCATTTCAGCAACTGCTTCCACCTCTACTACATTGACCCTTTATGGTCCCATGGTGGCTTTCCTGGTGGGCTCTCCTTCCACCTCTGTTGCTTTTTAGGGCTTGCCATGTCAGAGAATATAAATTTCAAAGTCTCCCTCACATACACACACACTCCATCCTTATGCAGTGAAGATACACTCACTCTATACTCACTCCACACAAACCCAACATGCATTTCCTGAAGTCACAGGACATTCCCTAATCAGATTTATTTATTTATTTGTTTGTTTGTTTGTTTGTTTTATTTTAAGAATTTTATACCCTGCCCCTCCTGCTACAGGCAGCTCGGAGCGGCTAACAATATCCGTATTCATCCCGTGTCGGACAGGGACTGCCACTCACAGCATCACCCTCATTATCGAGAAGCATGCTTCCACGGGTCTGCCTCCTGTGTGAAGCCCTCCAGCAGCCCTGCTTGCATACAGCTTTATCCAACACCATGAACAAAGTCATGGTGACAGAGAGGATCGGGCCCCAAGAGGAAGCCACTACCAGTCATCTCTTGCCGCTACAGCCCCAGTGTTCCTGATGTCCCCTAGCTGCATCAGTGTCATGGTCTATCTCGAGTCTGGATCCAACTTGAAATAGACTAGTTTGGAATAGGGGGCTTTTTGCCAGAGAAAGTAGTGCAGTGCTCCACAACATGGATCCCCCTTTTTGTCATTTTCAAGCTGGGAAGCGCTTCTCAGCTTGACACTGACCAGCGCTGTGCTTCCCAGCGAGGATCATTTTCCCCCATGTCAATTTCAAGCCAGGAAATGGCACGGCTTACCCGCAAATTCATCACACTTTCTGACTGCCTCCTTTTCCATGTGAAAACACCCTAAGATAGACTATAAGATCCGGGCCAGATCTTCAGCCAGTATAAATTGTCCTTGCACCTTTTTTGTGAAAAGAGTTACTTCCGCCGAGGTGTGCCTACTTTTTTTTAGTTCGTCACATAAACACATGTTGTAAGGGTTTTTTAGTGTATGGTAGGGATAAAAAGCACTCCGATTTCATGAATAACTAAACTAGTTCTTGTGGGTCTTTAGAATCTTAGGACTTAACCGTAGGTTTTTAATTACATATACATTACTGATACTTCACACTTAAGCAGTTAACACAAGTGATAATTAGTTTACTGCCTCCATAATCATCCAGTGTACAGTAACAGCACTTGACTGTTTAACATAATACAGCAAAGATCATTCAAAATCTTTTTATGCCAAGCCAGCACTAGTTTGACAGCAATTCTTATACCAGTTGAGTACCTTACTCGCTAATAAAAGCAAATAGATTTTCCATTATTGCAAACCACTCACAAAATGCCAGTAGTGTAAATGGTTATTCTAAAAAATAAAGTAAATAATCACACTGACGCAGTGTCCCCATTATGGTTCTCCCTCTCTCTTCCTTACAAGGGCAGGGAATGAGTTATTAGATGTACTTAGAATTACGTTAAGGTAAAAAAAAAATCTTTGAGAGTGCATCTGTAGTATCCAGTATCATTTGTGATGTGCATTAGGTTGGTAATGTTCTCTTACAGTGCAAGCAATAATTGTAAATTGTGAGTCATGAAAATGGGAAGTTAATTATTTAACATTGTCTTTCCAGTTTGCATAAAGTCATGGGGCAATATTATCTGTACGCAGCCTGTTCCAGAGCATAAATATCCCAGTATGAATGATACTAAAAAAAAAAAAAAAAAAAAAACCCTGGGAAAAGTAGAAAAAAAAAAAAAA
>QEPC01000562.1:1551747-1582714 GCA_003113815.1 Sphenodon punctatus
CTGCTGTTCAGGAACAGTGACTAGCTCAGAAGGTGTTGGGAAGGGGGGAGGCAGATAGTTTCATTTCTTGCAAGTCTCTCCACCCCTGGTGCCTGGAAGTCTGCTCCTCAGTGACTAGTACTACCCCTCCCTGTCACCTTACAGTGAACCTTTTTTTGCCACCCGAACTCACCCAAATGTGATCCGAACTGACCAAACTGTTTGGCCATTTCGCCGTTCGGTGTTCTGTTCTGTTCGGTATGTTCGTGTTTGGTCATCCAAACAGGCTGAGTTCGGGCTGAACTCCGAACTTCCGAACCGTGTTCGCCCATCCCTAGTAACCAATGGTTAACTAGTGAATACTGGGTGGGTGCTGGGTGAGTAATTTGCTTGTCTGAAACACCCACAGAACGTACCTCTGTTGCCTTTTTTGCATGGATGCCCCCCACCACCACCCATTGACTTCAGTGGGAAAAAGAACTGTCCAATAGGGAGCCAAGACAGAGAGAAACCACCCGGGGGCCCCATTCCACTCCCACCACCCTACTCCCAGCCTTGGAGTGTGGGGGTGGGGATCCATTACCTCTAACACCTCCACCCACAGGGGCCTGACTTTACCCCACCCCCAACCCCCGGTGCTCCTTTATTACCATTACTGGTCCGGTCCGGAGGGTGGGGATCATGGCCACTTGCTGGGCCACTGTGGCCAGGCCTCCTCCACTCCTGACTGGTGTTGGGAGCCGGCTCTGCTGCTCTGTCGCCTAGCAGCAGAGCCAGCTCCTGCGACCAGTCAGCAGCAGAAGAGGCCAGGCCACCAGCAGTGGAGCCAGTTCGTCTGCCAGGCAGCCGGGCCTTCTCTTCCTTCTTCTTCTCACATGTCCAGAGCTTGAAAACATTTCTGGATTGGCAGCGGCACAGCCCACAGTTGCAAAATGGCTGCTGAGGCCATTCTGCAGATATGCAACTCTAATCCAAAATGGTACCAGCAGCATCTGGACCAGCATTCAGATCTGGCTTCGGACCGGACCAGCAATGGTAAGTATTAGTACCGAGGCCCCACGAGTTAGGGTGTGTGTGTAAAGCTGGGCCCCGGCGGGTAGGGGTGTTAGGGCTAATGGATCCCCACCCCCACCCTCCGAATCCGGGAGAGGGGTGGTGGGGGTGGAGGAGATCTCCCTCTTCCCACTGAAGTCAATGGAAGGATTTCCCATTGACTTCAATGGAATAGAAGATCTAAGAATTGGGAACCGAGACAGGCCCAATTCTTGGATCTCTTGGTTTTAACCGAAAGGGGCCCCTTTCGGTTAAAACTGAAACCGAATGTTCCATCCCTAATAACTAATGGTAAACTATTAAAGAAGGTAATCCATTTGAGGAATGCTAACCTCAAGCCATTTTTTAAAAAGTGATACAATAGAGCCGTTCAACTTCATTGAGTGCCTTTCTGCATTTTGTAAACAATTATACTGTGGTCGATTATGGATAAAAACAGCCAGGGGTGGGAAACAGTGGTGGGCACTCTCTGGGTCAGCAGGCAGCACTTAACAAATGTACTGGCTCCCGGGAGAGCCATCCCATCACCTGCATGGCCCGGGTAGGGAGAATGCAACTGATGTGCAGGCGGCTGATCCCATCCCACTCTGTCCCCTACCATGATGGCCCCTACCTACTCTGAGGGGCCATGGTGCTCCTCTTCCACAGTGAGGATGAGAGGGCCAAACAGACGTGCTGGCCCACGTGACTGGCCCTTGGTCCAGGATAGCCAACTGAGATCGGGCACAGGACTCTTTCTGGGCCAGCCGCATACTGTCCCTGGGGCAGTTGCGGGTCGACATCTGATGGTGTGGGACCATACGTGCAGTGAGTCCCAGGCCATAGCGGGCTTGCGTCACGTGTTTTCCCCCTATGTGAGCATGATGTATAAGGCAAATCATTTTTATAGTAATTTTCTGTGAGTTTCTTGTTTAGCAACCTCAGCTGATATTTTTTTTAAAGGATTACATGAGGATTATCATACTCTGTGGCAAATATCTTTCCCAGGACCTTCTCTATTACTCAAGGGGAAAACTATCCATCTTCCTAAATAATGCAATAATTTAGCTGTTATATTGACATTTCATACACTTTTGGAATTGTTGACTGATGATTCTGTGTGCATCTGTCTTACAAACATCACCTGAGAACACAACTTTTCTGGAATCACACCAAATACCACTTACTATTTTCTGTCTCCTGAATCATTATTGGTATCCCATAATACTGTTAAAGATGACACTAACAATGAATCAATTCATTTTCAGGAAAATGCCCTCATAAAGCGTGCAGACTAGAAATAATGCAGACATTTTCAATAGAAACATTTTTCATTAGAATAAATAATTGAAAACATTTTTTTCTACAAGAGATTGGGAAATGGCATTGAAAGATTTAATTAGTTAATATTTTGCTCAGCTCACCAAAAAAAATCAACTAATCAAAATAATTGAATTTGGATCCACTGCAGAATCATTTGAAGCAGGCAGGCATTTCTCAAAGTACTCCACTGGAGCAAGCCCCAACTTAGTGTTGGAGCAAATGAAAATGAAAATTTCCAGAATTTCCCATATAAAAGTAGATTATATATATATATATATAGACAAGCTAAATGTCATAAATTCCAGATGGAGTGGATGGAAATTCTCTTCTGGAGTTGTCTGAACAATCAGTGACACAATTTGCTTAACGGATGATTAATGACATCAGGATCTACTGAATTCTGATTATTTTTTTTAGAGTTATTGAGGAGGCGAAGTGTGTGTTCTCTGCTTTCATTTTCTTCACTTTGCTACTGTTTTCTGTGATTTTTTTCCACAGGTTTTTAGTATTTCCCTCTAAAAGTGTTGAACATAATCCCTTTTCGAATGGGTGTGGGTGCGTGGAGGGATGGGTGGGTGGTGCGGGAGGGTGCATTCCCACAGACCCCCACCACCTTGACCCATCTCCACTCTTGAAGCATCCGGCATTGGTGCCCCATTGCTCCATGCGTAGGTGAAGGGTGGAGGTGGGTAGAGTGCAGGAGCATCCATGCACCCCCAACCACCATCTGTGGTGTTCCCATGGATGCCCACCCATCTGCCCCGCACCTGCCATGCCATTCAAATGGGCACTCCCTCCACCCGCATACATATGTGAGGGGGGGCGCGTCCGTTGGAAAAAGGCCAAAGTCTATTGTGCTTTAGCAGCATAGGCATTAGCTGTATTCTTGACTATCTGTCAGTTACTGAGCGATTTCCTCATTACTTAGGTAATTTTTATGACCCACCCCCTTTCTAAGTTCTCCATCTGCTCCATTTGAATCTGCCTATTATTTTTCCTGGTGAAATAATTTCATTTCACCTTTAATTTATATCCCACAGTCTTCCAACTCATGTTGGCTCGAGGTGGCTTACAAAAAATACAATTTTAGGGCTTAAATCCCACACAGGGGAACCCACAACAGTAATTCATCAAAATACAACAAAAATCCCTTACCTACTCCACATTTCAATTACAATAGCATTATCCCCATACGTTCTTCACCGGCACCCACTCTTGCCACTCCCTGCTCACACCAGGGAGTCAGCTCCATACCTCACTAGTACTTTCCCTCCCCTGCTGCCATGAGGGGATGTCTTCATCCTCCACCTCTCTCTCACAGGGGAGAGCACTCCTTATTACCTTTGACAGGAAGAAACATACATTATTTAGACACACCAGCCTCCCCTCCGTCCCGACCTCCTGACCTGGATGAAGGGCATGGCCAAAGGGCAAACCCCTTTGATCGTGACCCTTTGATCCGTGCCCCTGACACACACCTCCAGCATGGCTTCTGGGAGCCCCCGATGTTATGGGGTGCATCCCACGAGTGTGCTTCACCAGACCTCACCCCCACAAGGGTGGGAGGGAGGAGGAATTGTCCCACGGTCCCTGGCCGGCCGCAAATGAGCCGCCCCCCTGGCAAAAAAGCAAAAGTCCGTAGCCATTGTGTGTGTGTGTGTGTGTGTGTGTGTGTGTGTGTGTGTGTGTGTGTGAAATGATCTTGATCTCTCTGCCGGACCCTGCACTGCCTCCGGAAACCCCCAGCTCAGCTGCGTTGCTGCTCGCTCCATCATCCAGGAGCCCCCAATGTTATGGGGAGCGACCCGGAAGTGTGTGTCACAAGACTCCGCCCCCGCAAGGGTGGGGGGGAGGAGGTACTGTCCTGTGGCTCCTGGCTGGCCGCAAATGACCACACACCCCCGCTATACCAGCAAAAGTCCATAGCCATGGGGTGTGTGTGAAATGATCTTGCTCGCTCTGCCGGCCCCTGCACTGCCTCTGGAAGCCCCCAGCTCATCCGTGTCTCTGCTCACTCGCTTCAGTGGGAGACCTGAAGTTGCCAGAACATGCTGTTGAAGAGGTGAATTCAGGTGGTATTCTGGAGTGTGCCATAAGGTCATCTATGGAGGTCAGGGATGACCTTACTACAGGATGACTTTGAGCAACTGACTTGGGCCCTGCAATTATTTCTTTTTCCAGGGGCCCCCGCAGTGGCCACTTTTTTACGAGGTCAAGATCCTTCCCAGTGGGGCCCCAAATAGGGCCCTTGCAGCAAGATTTTAAGAGACCAAGAGTCATTCTAAGAAACAACCTCAAAAAGATAAACCCACCCATAATGCAACCCATATATACTATCCCATGACTTTCAACTGGGGACCCCCTGAATCTAGGTAGTCATAATTTTTCTTCTATATAGTGAGATGTAATTTGGGTTCTGTACGCCTCCCATCTTGGATAGGGGTGTGCATGTCGTTTTCGTTATTACAATAACAATGAAAATTGTAGTTTTCATTTTCGTTATTGCAATAATGTAAACAACAGCCGAGAATAACGACAATAATGAAAACAACCGAGAATACATGAAACAACAACCGAGAATATAATGTTAACGATAATTACAATGAAAATGATGATAAAAACAAAAACGAGAAATAGAAACAGTGTTATCGTAATTATTAGTGCTGTGACAGTTGGGTTTTGGAGGGAAAATGTGGAGTGGGGAGGAGGGAGCAGACATCTCAGAGTCTTAACAGGGTTGAACTCTTGAACTGTGTCTGTGTTGGGACAGGCGAGCAGTTCAGCACTATCTGATGGATGTATCGCTGGCCAATGATCAGTGCAATCAGGCCCCAGCAGTCTCATGGCACTCTGTGATTGTTCAATGTCTTCTGCCTCCCACAGCCAATCAGAGGGGTTCTGGGGGAGAGCACTGCAACCCTTTATAATGGGAGGGCCAGGTTTTTTTCTCTCCATTCTGTGGGAGCTCTGCTTGTCGGGTTGCGTTTACAGAAGAGTGGTGCCCTCATTGCATTACCACCAATACCTTTCCTTCCTCATGCCCTACATTTTACCTTTCCATTTCCCTGCTGTTCTCCCCCATGTACGTTATATATAAATAGGTAGTATAGATTAGATATAATTATATATTATAGACACATCGATTAGATTAGATAATAGTTTTTCTTTTCCCTTTCCCTTTCTCGCTTAGATTTAGATAAATATTAGTTGTGCATGGGAATCGATAACGATACTGATACCAAAAATAAAATTTTGTTTTGAACCAATGATATCGATACGATACCATTAACAAAACAGTCATGATAAAAAAAGTGACATTGTTAATAACGTTAACAAAACCGACATTTTTGTATAACGAAAACTAAAAATGAAAACAACATGGGGGCCTGGTGCACACCCCTAATCTTGGACTCAAAAGGCATACCTTTTCAGGAAAGAAATGGACTGGTAGGTCAGCAGCCTACAGTTTTGAAATGCCCCGATCTCTACATTTGTGGCTTAGGTCAGAGATTAATGTATTTGGATTTATCTTCTCAAATCTGACAGAAGTTAATGAAGCAGCATGTTTAGTCTCGAGTGTGATTAGATCAGATTTGAGAAAGCTGATTAATTACATTTAATTTGTTGTCAAATTGTCTTTAGATTTATTTTTGGCATTAATAATTTGGGTTGGGTAAAACCTTTAATACTGATGGATTTTGTGACCTTTGCGCTTTCCAAATGCTTCGTTACAGTTCCATTAGTTTACAAATACAGTGATGACTAGGACCGATCCTAACTCCTGCATGCTGTGTGTGTGACATGCGCATGGCACACTTGTAACTCTTGCACAACTCCTGTGCAGTTCCGCTCTGAGGACTAGGACACATGCAAATCACATGTGTGCATGTAAGCCATGTATGTGGATAATTTATTATTATTATTATTATTATTATTATTATTTTATTTTATGATATAGCATCCGCAGTGTACATGGTGCTGTACAGTCAATAGCTGTAGACAGGTCCCTACCCCAAGGGGCTTACAATCTAAGAGAGACAAGGGAGGGGGAGACAAGGGAAAGGTGAACATTGGGAGAGACAAGGATACATTCATGAGGTTGAGAAGTTGCAGATGCACGGGCCCTTTTATCTCTAGAGTAAAATTTCTTATGGAAATGCCTGATTTTAAAGGAATTCTCTAAATCGCATAATATCTTTAAATACAATACCCTGTGTTTCAGATTATGGCAAAATAAGCAGAAATGGTATTCTTTCACTGAGGTTATCCTTGTTTTTAGAGTTCTGGTGCTCCCAGATATCCAGTCTTTCTTAATTCTTCTGGCATTGCTTTTCATCAGGTAAATCTTTTGCAACATTGCTATTTGGCACTTCATTGATCTGAGATGTGTTAAGACTTTTACCCTATTTGTTTTATGGTTTTGTGAGTAATGTGAATGAGTGAAAGGCAAAATTAGGTCATCAAGCTCTTAATTTATTCTTAATATACACGGTATACAACTACTGGGATGAAATCTGCTGACATGCACTGAACTTCCTCATACAGGTATGACTATACTTTTTCAGAAGAAAACTTGCATGTTACAAATCATATCCTGCAGGTACAACCAAAAATAGATTACGTTTTATAAACAAATAAATATACACATTTGACCTTTTAAAGCCCTAAATGGCTTGGACCCTACGTATCTGAAGGATTGTCTTTCTCCTTATATACTTTCATGGTCCTTAAGGTCTGCTGAGGGTGCCCTCTTGCGGGTTCCATCACTGGCCCAGTTTCATATGACTCCGGCAGCATTTGAACCAGCATCCGAATGCCCGCAGAGACGCATTCTCAGTAGTTGCCTCACAGCTTTGGAACTCCCTTCCCTTGAAGGCTTGCCTGAACCCTAATTTGAATGTCTTCCGGAGACAGTGTAAGACGTTTTTTATTTGGCTGGGCATTCAATAGGTAGGGACAGACTGGGGGTGGGAGATGTTTTTAACCTTGTGGGGTTTAAATTATTTCTATATTTTGTATTGTATATATTTTATTGTAAGCTGCCCTGAGCCTCAGGGAATAGGGCAGGATATAAATAAATGTTATAGTTTTCATGATTCTAGCAAAGCTTAATTCCTCTCCAAGTTACATAGCAGTATCATAACATGCATGAATAATCACACAAACAGAGGAACATTTTACATGGGGTGATTTCAGACATTACGCCGTCCCGATTCGTCCCAGTGAATCCCCGGCAGGGTTGAATGAAATAACCACCCTGCGTGGTCAAAAAATGGCCCGAATAGACGTGCTGGCTGATCCCGGCGGGGAATCTGGGAGGGGGCGGGGCCGCGTGGCGCAACATGCAGCTGCATGGCCCTGCCCCCCCATGCTCCCCCACCACCCACCCTCTGGGGAGACAGGCGGGCGCCGCGGCCAATGTGGCTGCAGTGCCCAGCCGCTCTGACCATGGCCCGGAATCCCACCGGGGATTCCGGGCCATGATCGCCGTCCAGATCGTCGTTAATTTTTATTGCTTCCCGACGGGAATCAATTTGACCACGCTTTCAGAGTTTATCCCGCAGGGAGCCTGGGAAGTGTAGTTGAAATTGACCCCATGTGGGAATCGGCTGTGGTGAACATCTGGCGGTCACTGAACAGGCGTTCAGAGTGCTTTGGCCCAGCAGCGAAATTGACCGTGGTTCACTGTGGTTCACTGTGATCTCGTAACATCTGAAAATACCCATGAACGGAGGTCGGTGGAGAGATGGGTGTTTTTCCGTGGTGGGTGGAGGGGTGTGTGTGTCCATTTTCCAGAGTGCTCCGTGGGTGGAGATGGGTGGGTGATGGGTGGAGGTAGGTGTAGGGTGAGAGCGCCCATGTGAACACTTGGTGTTCACATGGGCAAACACTGAGAGGACACCCATCCCCCACCCACCACCGGCCATATACACGGACACACCCCCTGCAGACCTGTTAGAACACCCAGTTTGGGGGGGGGGCATCCGTGTAAAAACAGTCTATATTACAGAGGTGACTTGGAAGATATATTTTTTATTTTAACCTTTATATTGAAAATTCATGCTCTTGTAATAAAAAATTATGAAAACTACATCTGGTGTAACTTTTATTAAAAGGTAACTCTTCTATAAATTATGAAACATAGCATAATTGTAAAATAGTTCTGAGCAATTTGAAGGTTCCTATAATAATATATTGTTTGTCTCTAAACATTAGATGAAAACAGACATGACGCTAACCACCCTTTAACCACCCTGGGTGGTTATTTATGCATGTTGCAGGGCTGCATAGGACACAATAAAGCCCTGTAACATGCATAAATAACCACCAAGGGTGGTTAAAGGGTGGTTAGCGTCATGTCTGTTTTCACCCATTCTTGCTTGAGAATGTTATTAATAAACATTGTGTTAATATTAATAACTCAAATGTAATTTATATAATATAAAATGAAGCCTAAAATAATAATGATAAAAAAGCTAATTTACCTTGCTTGAGAATATTATTAATTTAGAATTTGAGCATAACCCCACACTGAGCCCCATCAAGTTCAACAGACACAAGAATATATTGCATGATTAGGGCCTTAGAAGCATATCAACACTGAAGTGGGAAAATTACTACTACTGAATTTTACTGAATTGTAAATGTTAATGACTTTGTAATGTAAATATATTAAACAAAACTATTAGCAATAAATATATACAATATATCTTTTTAAAAAAAAATAATATATTTTTCCCTTGTAAAAATTGTTAGTAACCCGCTTGCATTTCCCCATCTTGATATTAGACCATATTATGCCTACTTCCTTTTTGTATAGTTATTTTGCATTCCATTAGTTTTCTACAGAAAATGAAATAGATATTAAAATTAATTCATCCCATGCTGCTTTGAGCTAGGCTTGCTAACTGGGTAAACCAGCCATAACTCCTTAGAATGTATATCAGTAAGGAAGTGTGTCTGCATACCTATGTTCAAGAAGGAAATAAATAGTTTTTCACAACTTTAAGCATGTGTGAAATTTAGGTGAATAGTCCCATTTAGATCTGGGGGACTACTTACTTAAGTAATATATATCGACATATCCAAGGTCCTTTTTGCACAGACGCCCACCCTCCTCACCCATATGTGCAGGTGGGTGGGCGTTGGTGTGTGTGTGTGTCCATGCAACTGCCATGGCGGGTGGGTGGGTGTGCATGCTCCTGCAATCCACCCGCCCACGCACGGAGCAGTGGGCACTGATGGCAGATGCTCCATGCATGGAGATGGGTGGAGGTGGGTGGGCATCAGTGTAACGGGCTGCCCACGTGCCGCCTACCTGCCACGGCCTCCACCCATCCCCCCTGCACTGCTGGCCACTTTGAAAAGGGCCTTTATGACCACCTTCTTCCTTATGTCCCCCCACAGCTGCTAAGATCAGCAAAGAGTGCTCTCCTGCAAATTCCATCATTGGCCCACGTCTCTTTGATGCAGGCATGCAGAGAGGTGTTCTTGGTGGCTGTGGAACTCCCTTCACAGCTTTGGAACTCCCTTCCCTAAGAGGTTAGCCAAATCTTAGGTCCTTTTCAAACAGACTCCCCCTCCCCCGTCGCCCATGTGTCTGGTTGGATGGTTGGGGCGTCCGTGGGAATGCCGCGACTGGTGAATGGGGATGCATGCATGCGCCTGTGCTTCACCCACCTCTACCCATGCACAGAGCAACAGACGCCAATGGCAGATTCTCCATCTGTGGAGGTGGTTGTGCATCCATGGAAATGCCCCCCCACACACCGTCTACCCTCCATGGTGCCCACCCATCCCCCCTCTGCAGTGCCCACCAATCCCCCCACACACTGCGGGAAGCCGCAGTCCATGTGAAAAGTCCCTTAGTCTGAGCATGTTCCAGAGGCAGTGTAATACCTGTTTATTTCTCCAGGCATTTAACAGGCAGGGTTAGGAGCAGGGAGAAGGGTATTTTATGCAGTTTTGGAGGTTTTATCTTTGTTGTTGTGTGTGTGTGTTGGCATGAAGTTAGCTGTACTGAACCTTTGGGGATAGGGAAGGATATAAATATAAATAAATAAAATAAATAAATACGTATTTTTATTTATATATATATATATATATATATATATATATATATATATATATCCTACCCCTCCTGCCCATACGGCAGCCCGGGGCGGCGAACAGTAACTATAAAAACAATAAAACAATTAAAATTTTCATATTATGCAGGGAAAAACAAAACAAAACATTCCCTCCCCACCCACCAAACCCCTACCCCTCACCAAAGGCCTGTCGGAACAGCCAGGTCTTACATAATCGTTGAAATGACAGGAGAGTGGGGGCCAACCGAGCCTCCTCCAGGATAGGGATATATATATATATATATATATATCCTGCCCACACAGCAGCCCGGGGCGGCGAACAGTAACTATAAAAACAATTAAAATTTTCATATTATGCAGAGAAAAACAAAAAAAAACACCCCCCCAACCCCACCCACCAAACCCCTACCCCTCACCAAAGGCCTGTCGGAACAGCCAGGTCTTACATAATCGTTGAAATGACAGGAGAGTGGGGGCCAACTGAGCCTCCTCCAGGATAGGGATGTGTAAATGTGGTTTGGAAGTTCGGAGTTCAGTGCAAACTCAGTCCATTCGGATGACCGAACCTGAATGCGAACTGACTGAACCAAACCTGATTCCAAACTCCAAAACGACCAAACGGTTCAGTCGGTTCGGATCAAGTCTGGGTGGTTTGGGCGGGAGAAACGTGACCAGTGAGTGAACTGCCTGACCCAGGGAGGGGGTGGGTGGGTGTCAGCTGAGGAGCAGACTTCCAGGTACCAAGGGTGGAGAGGCTTGGAGTAGTAGCCAGCCTGCCCAGTCACCATCCCTTTTCTCCTCAGACCACTGGCTTCACAGTCTGTGATTGGCCACAGGCTAGGCTGCATGGAGCCAATGGGGCTTTCAGTGAGGCGGGCACAGCAAGTAACAAAGCTCATTGCCCTCCCCCCTTCCAACACCTTCTGAGCTAGCCACTGATCCTTTCAGCAGTGTTTCCAGAAGGCTCCCTCTCCCAGCAGTTTGCTTTCCTCACCCATCCAATCCATTTATTTCGTTATTTACCTCCCTACCATTTATTTAGATTATATTAGAGATTTAGGTTTTATTTTTATTATTTACCTATCCCTGTGTTATTTCTCCCTCCCCTCCATTAATCCTCCCCCTCCTGTATTCCATCCCAGATTCCCTTCCCCTGTTTTTTGATTTACTACAGTAGGATTAGATTTGATTTAGGTTTTATTTCAGTTACCCCTCCCACCCTGTGTTTTGTTTTGTGATCTGTCTGTGTTTCCCCCCCATTCCTGTGTAATATAATATTGTATATATTAGATAGATATAGATACTTAGTTACTTACTTGGATAGATAGTTGTAGGTGTGATTTAGTTTTATAGTGTGTATAGGACTAGGTCTTTGTAATTAGTTTTAGATAGATATTCCATTATTTAGTCCCATTGGTTTTATAATAGTAGCAGTTAGTTAGATTTAGATATTTAGATATATTAGATAAAATTTTTGAATATCTCTCTCACTCTCTCTTTCTGTGGGAGAAATGGAGAAGGGAAGTAGGAGAGAGGGAGGCCGGCCTGCTGCCCGTAAGTCAGGCAATGAGGCACATGGCAGGGACTACCACGTGCTAGCAGAGTGGCAGTAAGAAGCAGCAGCCTGAGCCCATCACCACACCCCAAGCTCTGCAGGCCTGCTTTTGGGTCTCCCTCTCCCAGCACTAGTAGTGGCACTAGTGCTGCTCCCAGTGGCACTAGGGGGGTGGTTCGGCGTCGCCTCCTGGCAGTGTCCTCCACTGTCACACAGGGCAGTGGAACGCCTGCAGTGCAAGAGGCAGTGGCTGTCTCATCTGCAGCTGCAGGGGGCGAAGTTCCTCGGGCCAGCATTGTCCCCTGACTCCCCCATTATAGAGGTGATCCCCTCCCCCCCAGAAGTCCAGGGCTGATAGATCTCACCCCAGCTGCTAGAGGCAGGGCCTGATCCCCAGGCAATGGCAGCAAGGAATGTAGCAGCAGCAACAGCAGCTATAGGGGACAGGGGGAGATTGCTGCTCAGAGTGGGAGTAGCATGGGAAGTCCAGCAGCCTCAATCACTCTGTTTGGAGACAGCGATGCAGAGATTTCTGTGAAGGAGGTCTCTGTATCTGGTGCTGCTGAGGTGATGGCTGTCCCTCCACGAGCTGCGTCACAAGTGCCACCATGTCCTGCCCTGGCTCCCAGCAGTGCGTCACCTGGTGCAGGCCAGAAGGCAGGAGGGGCCAAAAAATCATGGGTCTGGGAGTGTTTTGAGGTGGTGCGTGCAGATGATTCCAGGGAGGTGCAGTGCACTTTGTGCAATAAGGTGGTGAAGCGTGGGCAGGTGCTCACCAACCTTGGGACAACTGCCATGTCAAGGCACCTGAAATCATGCAACAGTGCTGTGCTGCTAAGCGGGCAGGCAGGGGAAGTGAATGCTAGTGGGTTTCTGACTGCAGTGGCCAGTCGGCCTCCCCCTTTAGCGGGCAAGCGTTCTGCTCCAGCAGCTACCTCTAGCAGCATTAGCAGTATCGCTCATAGGGGGGAGCAGCAGGATCAACAGCATCAGACCACCAGAGGAGCTGGGGTGGAGGGGCAGCTTCCAAGGCCATCGGCAGCTGGAGGGTGGCGTGGCTTTCAAGCAAAAGCCACGCACCTGTTGGCTGAAATGATAGTGCTCGATGTGCAGCCCTTCTCCATAGTCAGGAACATGGGGTTTCAGCACCTGATTGGGTTCCTGGTCCCCCAGTTTCAGCTGCCGACTTGCGCCACCCTGACTCGTACGGTGGTGTCAGCCCTGTACAGGGCTATGAAGGAGCTGGTGATGGAGCAGCTGGCAGGGGCTGGGGGTGCCACCGTCCATTTCACCACTGACCTGTGGTCTGCCAGGAACGCCCAGCATGCCTGCCTGGTGGTGACGGCGCACTGGTGGCAGGACCCAGAGGCAATTTTGGGGAGTGGCAGGAGGGGTCCTGAAGCAGGGTATAGGTGGACCCTGCTTCAGTAAGAAGTAATGGACTGCCCCCACGCTGCTAGGAACATAGAGCCATGGTGAGGGAGTGGGTCATGCCAGGCGCACCCTTCACCACGGCGTGTGTGGTGACCAATAACACGGCCAATATACTTAAGGGAGTCTGCGATGTGGGGTTTCAAGAGCATCCCTTGCACCACACACACCCTCCACCTGGTGGTCATGGATGCTCTGGGCTTGGGGGAGAAAGGGATTGCGGAAGGCACCCTTAGCTCCCTGATTGAGTGGGGGAGGAAGCTGGACATTTTTTTTTAATGGTTGCATGAAGGGCAGCGAGCTCCTCCGGGCCAAGCAGGCAGAGCAAGGCTCCCCCGTGCACCAACTGGTGCAGGATGTGTCTACCCAGTGGAATTCCACCTTCCAGATGCTCGAGTGGTTTGTTGAGCAGAAAGCCACCTTGCATCAGGTGCAATTGGACACCGACATTGGGGCACCTCCAAGGTTCAATGGAGCGGAATGGGAGATCCTCTCCCAAACTGTCTTTGTCCTGGGACTGTTCCTGGAACTGACGGAGACCATGAGCTCGGCCACATCCACTATCAGCCAGGTGAGCCCTCTGGTGCAGAGTTTCACCAGGAGTCTTGAGGAGATTCTGCAGGGGCAGGATTGTGGCCCTCCGGGCAAGAATATGGAGGCTGGTCTGGGGCAGAAGCTGAAGACAGGGCTGAATGTCAGGTTTGACAAGCTCCTGCAGCAGGAGGAATATGTCCTCCTTGCAACAATTCTGGACCCCGGGGTCAAGGGCAGCATGGCACGCCGGACAGCCCTCTATGGCCACTGGAAGGGTGAGCTTGGGGCGAGGGTCTGGCAGACCCACCCAATGTCTGCTGCAGCTGCCAATGCCAGCTATGCTGTCAGTGCCATGGGTTCTGTACCCAGACAACCCAATGTCTGCTGCTGGGTGGCTATGTGACTCACCACAGGCCAAGGTGTGACAAATTAGCAGATTAGTTTGTTGTGATCCTGAGAGTAGGATGCAAGCCTGCAACACCCGGCCGAGCAGGGGTGCCCATCCAGCCACCGAGCCCTGGCCGGGCCTCTGCCACTGCTCCACCAATACCACTCCTGTCCCAGGACCCACCCTCAGGGTTCTGGGGCACATCATTATACTCACTGGGCGCTGTCATCCCACCTTTTCTTTATGAGTTAGCAATGTGCTGTTCATTGGAGAGAGAGAGAGAGAGAGAGAGAGAATGTCTCCCCACTGCTAGGAGAGAGAGTCACAATCCAACCCGTGCTGTCACACACCTGCACTATATGCCAGAGACAGGGAGCTTCTCTTTCTCTCTGACACACCCATACAGACACAAGCCCTGCTTCTCCTGGGGGGCTGTCTGCAAGTTGAGACCCTGCTGGCACATCTTGGGGCTAATATGCTACGTGTGCTGCTGCTGTGAAGTAGGAATCTAACAAAGACAAGCTGTATATACAATGAGATTCTGCCACCTGCCAGAAGCAGCGTAGAGGGATAAAAGATTGGACTGTTCAAACAAAGCAGGAAACAGCAAATTAACTTTTATAATAACGTTTTAAACTATACAAACATTGTACATATTTAGAAAACAAAAAACAAACATACAAACAAAGGAAAGTTACTTAGGAGTCTGTGGGGGAACGTGGGAGAATATGGGGGTAAGGGGAAATGGGTGGGCGCGACCGAGGGGTGGGCACATCCTCCTCCACCTCGTACCTGTGCTGCCGGGAAAATTCAGTGGCCCCCTCCAAGGAGGTCTTCCATTGACTGACCAACTGGTGGTGCAGTTTAAACTCCTCCCTCTCTGAGCGGAGGTATTGTGCGTAAGTTGCTGCGCACCGCTTGTTTGCATGGAGATTCCGAAACCGCACCACAAGCTGGTCATCCATGCACCATTTTTGGACATGCATAGCATCCATATATTTGTGGCCAGGGCTCTCCAGTTTGGCCTGGAAGGCCCTTTCCGCCTCTGACTCCTCCTGGGGGGCTGGCGATTCCTCTGCGGAGCTGGAGGGGGAAGTGCTCAGGTGGCGGCGTTTCCGCCGGGCCTTCCCCCCTTGCTTCTGGGACTGCAACTCCGCTCCAGAGTCCCTGCTGCTGCCACTGTGCCTTCCAACCTCAGTAGCAGCACCACCTTGGTATGGTGAACATTCTCCACATAGGCTATCAGCACCGATGTTGTTCTCTGGCTGCCCCGCTTTATTCTTTTTTCACAGGTCTAAAGAACATAAAAGATAGGAACATAAGAAGTGTCATACTATGTCAGACCAATGGTCTGTCAAGCCCTCCCTGCATACTGTCTCAACAAGTGGGTGGGTGGCCATTGGCCAGTCTCTCTCTGAAGGGGACTTAACAGGTCATAGGGCAATCCATTCCCTGTTGTACCAGCCCCCCTGCCTTATTGCCTTACCATACATACGGCGATCAATCCACATTTTGTGACATTGTACAACCGCCAGACGTAGGATGTCTTCCTTCTATCTGGCGGCAGCGGCTCCTTCAACCTGCGCCTTGGAGTTCTAGCAGCGGCAGCAGGGGCAGCATCACCCTCTCTGAAACAGGAACACATAAACAATACCTAAATAATATCATGCATTTATGATGAATGATACCTCTCTAGTCCTCCCTCCTTGGGGTGCTTGTACTGATGGCATTGGCAACTGGAGAGACCCCCCTGGCTGGCACATGCAAATCCTCCCCTTCTTTGGGTACTTGTTGTGATGGCAACTGGAGACCCTTGCTAGGGATGACTGGCAGCCTAGCACATGTTTGCGTGGTGGGTGCTTCCTTTGGCTCATGCCTGACTGCTGAAAGAGAGCCCCCCACACACACACACACCCTCTCTCTGTGGCAGACATATGCTGCCAGTCACCCGCTGATGCTCACTGTTTGTGCCTGACTGCCAGTGCCCAGTCCCACCACCACCCACCCACCCGCATGCCAGTGAGCTCGCTCTAAAGGATAAAATTCTTCTTGTTCTCAGAGTTCTATGGAACAATAAGCAGAAATAAACTTTACCAACTTGGAAGCAGCAGTGGTACCCTCTGGCTGAGGCTCCTCTAATGAGGAGCCGACCTCCACCACCTCCGAAGAAGGTCCAGCAGCAGCCTCCTCTACCTTGGGCTTCCAGCTCCTCCTAATCCTCATTTTTTTTTTCCAACAAGCCACACAAACCACAGCCAACCAAAAAAACAACAACCAGCAACCACAGCCAACCAAAACAACCAAACGAACCAAACCAACACAGTCAACCAAAACCAAACATACACCAGCCAGCCACAACACGCACACGCTCTTTCTCCACACAAGTCCCACACGCACCCGAACATCTGGTTTCCGCCGCATTCCACCAAACTGATACCGAATCCCCCCCGAACCAAAGTTCAGCCGAACCGAACAGCTGAACCCGAGCCCGGTTCTGGAACCAAACACCCAACCAACTGAACCACGTTCTGTTCCCAAATCCCAATTCAGGAGCAAAGGGGCAGCCACTGAAAAAGATCTAACATCAGTGGCCACCCACCTTGCCCGGGTAACCTCCAAAAAGGCTACCATGGACGATTCCAGGGGTCACACGGGCACATGGGGAGTGAGGCGGTCCCGCAGATAAGCAGGGTCCAGGCCGTGAAGGGCTTTAAAGGTTTAAACCAGCACCTTGAACTTAGCCTAGTGCTTTATAGGCAGCCAGTGCAGAGCCCAGAGCACAGGTGTCATGTGCTCCCGGCGGTCTGGCCCCGTAAGGAGACGGGCCGCAGCATTCTGCACCAGCTGCAGCCTCTGGACCAACTTCTCGTGCAGCCCCATGTAGAGCACATTGCAGTAATCCAGCCTCGAGGTGATGAAGGTATGGATGACAGTGGCGAGGTCAGTCTGAGAGATATGGCCAAAGCCGCCTGACAAGATGTAGCCGCCAGACAAGAAGTAACTGCCTAAATGCACTCCCCACCACAGCCACAACCTGAAATTCCAAGCTGAGCTGTGAATCGAGGAGCACACCCAGACTCCGCACTTGAGAGACCATGAGAGGGTGAACCTCCCCAATAAGAGGAGATTCAACCATCTATAGGCCCCCCAAGTCCTTGCCCACCAACATCACCTCCATCTTGTCAGGATTCAGTTGCAGATGACAGCTACTGGGAAAATAAAGAGACTGTGTGACCTGGGTCGGTAGAAAAAGAGAGGTAGAGCTGAGTGTCATCAGCATACTGATGACACTGCATGCCCTGAAACCCTCTCACGATCTCCCCTAATGACTGCATATAGATGTTAAACAAGAGGAGGGCCAGAATGGCACCCTGTGGGACTCCACACGTGAAGTTCCTAGGGGAAGATGTATACCCCCCAAGACCACCCGGTGAGTTCTCCTGGCCAGGAATGAACGAAACTAGTCCAAGACCGTCCCGCCAATCCCAGCACGGTCCCACAGGTGAGTCACCAACACCTCATGGTCGAAAGGTCTATCAGGACCAATAAGGTCTGACGACCCTGGTCCAATGCCAGATGGAGATCGTCAACCAAGGCCACCAATGCATTCTCCATACCATACCCAGACCGAAACCCAGACTGAGAGGGGTCAAGGAAACCCCTCTCAGTCAAGGAATATCAATGTAATGTTTTGCAGGATCAGGCTTGTTATCTAAAATATCATTTTATTTCATTCTAAAAGAAACAAAGCACCAGAATAGTTTAGATAATATACTATACCTGCTACTCTTCTTTTCCCATTGTTGAAGCCTGCCTTGTGAGTTGTACATTTAAATTAAATAAATAAATGTTAGCTCTGAAGGTGTCACAATCTTATTGATATTTGTTATAATTTGCATTGCCTTTGTTGCTGTCTAGAGTAATCAGATTTCATCTAAAGGTAAACATAGATGTGTGGGTGGCGAGGGGCACCCTCAGACCACCCTGTGGTGAAAGACTGTGGGCAACATGACCTGGGTTGTGTTGGGACACAGAACTAACATACTCGAGGCTGGATAGCCACCCTGCCACCCGCACGGCCCGGGTAGGGCGGGGAGAAAAACAAACATGTAGGCAGGCATCTCCACTCATGCCCTGCTCCCAGTGCACGCCTTCTGCCATGACTGACAGTCATGTCAGTCCAGTGACATGCAGTCATGGCCGATGGCCATGGTGTCCGTCCCCCCCCCAAATCCGGGGCGTGTATGGTCGGGCCGCGCAAATATGCTAGCCTGGTTTGGCCTACATAGGTGGTCCTTAGCCCATGCTGTGACCGTGGAGATTTTCAGAGGACACAGCCTGGGCTAGCTGCTACCTGCCCCAGGACAAAAGCAGGCCAATGTCTGGTGGTGCCACTATAGCGCCTCGGGCCACAGCAGGCTAAAGTAGACCTAAGAGGACCGCGGCCACTTCTGTTTTCACTATATGTCTTAAAATGCTGTATCAAAGGCAAAATGTCTGGGAACTATTAAGCTAGATTTTCCATCATCTTCTTGCCTGTAATGTATCCTAGAATGTTTGCAAATTACTTGATACCAGCCTTTTGATTAAAAAGCACCGATTAAGCTTTGTGCTAAAATAATATAGCTAACATATATTGAATACATTGCCTGATCTCAATTTTTCTATATATATATTTTTTTAAAAAAATAAAAATAAAAAGGAAACAAATTTTTAGACTTAGGTTTCAGTTTTGTAATTTTCATAGAGACTTCCATTTCACATATGCTCCTTATGCAACTTTGTTTTTGAAGTTAATGTATATGATTTTGTGTGCCATGCAACTAGAATTAGTGTGTGTCAGATCATTAGGTCAGAGGAAAAACGGGATGACTGGGTGCATAAAAACAAAATTGGGATGCTTATAAAACATACAGTACACTGTGGCCTATTTTTTTAGTATTAGTGTTTGGTTTTTTTTATGCATTAACTATACAAAGTCTAGCAAGGGTCTAATAACAACAAATGTTATACTGAATTAATCTAATAAAACACTGGAGCTAATTGACCTTTGTGGACCCAAATATGAAATAGTGTCTCAAAGAATTTTAGTAGTGGGGGTTGTAAATGGGTAGTTAGCTGTACCCAGAGCAACTCAGATGCTTTCCCATCTCAATGAACTAAAATACAGTCACAGCTCGCTATTTGGGTAAGAGCACAAGCTCTTTATTGGAAATATAAAAGGAGTAAAAAGAGAGACAGATACAATAACTAATATGCAAAGTGGTAACAATAATGGCAATGATGGGATCTGTCCCAGTCACTGTGTTTTGCACATAGGTGCCTTTATAATTTCAACAACATTTATGTGGCACTTCAGATAAGGACTCTGCATGTGTTAATCTCCTAATATTTAGCATGGAAGACCACATACCTGTTTCTGTGAGGATTTTTTTTTTTTTTTAGCCCTTTTACTTTTAAACAAATTACAAACACAGTCATTGGGAGAAAAAACATCTCGTTTTATGTCTTCTTTATCAAAGGACCTCTCATGTATTCTGATTGGGTATTTCTGCAGTAAATCAACCAAATCCAGTCTCCTAAATGTCAGTGTGATTGTAAGTACAAACATCAAGAATCTTGAAAAAAATGCTAACTGTATATGGATTGTAGCTTTGAGAGTGTGAGTAAGGACCTATTTAAATAGACATATTTGTAAATCCCTATATTGTGTGGTGGTCTTTTTTGTTTTTGTTTTTGCAGATTTCCCTTTACCATCACATTTTGACATTTCATTGTACTGGAGTTGATGTGTCATCAACACCCGTACACAAGGTGTACCTGTGAGGCTGTGTTCTCTAACAAAGAGGGCGTATAGTGCTGAAACATGATATTCAAAATTACTTGGTTTTTACTGAGTATCTCCGTATTTAACTCAGTTTTACCAAGTAATCATGGAATCAGCCTGGTACTCAGAAAATCCTCAAATGAGCAACATACTGGACTTTTCCTGCCCCTACATAAGGGTACGTGGTACTCAGAAAATACTCAGTACTCAGTTTTATTTTACTAAGTATTTTACCAAATACCAAGGTCAAATACTTGGAGCCCGGTCATCAGAAACGGAATACTCACACATATTTTTTTGTATATACATACACCTTCTGTGTGACTTATTTTTATTTAGAATTATATATAATTTATGTTTTCTAAAGTGTGTGCTGTCTTTGAAGTGGTTCCTCAGTTTCATCATTTTGTTTGCCTTCACACAATATCTCACTTTAAAATGTCCTATTCTATGGAATATTTTAAGGGAATAAGTGAAATACTGGATCCTCACAACTTGCCAGAGTTTGAACAAACAGAAGTTGGAAAGATGTGAATATGATTGCCTTCCTTCTCTGGCTGATTTTCTTTCCTGTTTTGTTTTGGGTCATCTCATGCATTTTGAAGCTACCAATTAGCAAGCCTATCACTTGTGAAAATGACCTTTTTCTTTCATGTCTGGGAAAACCATCCAGTATTATCAGTACCCATTTTAATTAGTTCTGTTTTTACCCTGTCCTTCCCAAATGGTTCAGGGCAGCTTAAAAACAAAATAAAAACAAGACACATAAAAACAGCATAAAAACCTCCAGGCCCCCAACCTTTCCTCACCGCCCTCCCAATCCCCATCACACTCCTACCTCAAACACCCACTAACCTGCCCCATTCCCTATCCCTGCCTGACAAATGCACTAACAAATCGAAAGGTCTTGTACCACATCCAAAAGATGCCCAGGCTCAGGCTGAAATGAACCCCCTACTGAAGGGAGTTCCATAGCATTGGGGCAGTAACAGATAATGCCTTCCATCAAGCCCTCACCATATGAACACAACTAACAGGTGATACCCACAGGGAGGTGCTCCCAGAAAATTGCAGGGGCTGCAGTGGGGCATGGAAAGATAGGCAGTGGCTCAAATATGTGGGACCATGACCATTTAGGGCTTTAAAGGTCAAAAACAGCACCTTGACTTGTGCCTGTAAAGCTATAGGTAGCCAGTGCAGACTTCAGAGCACTGGTGCAATGTGCTCCAGGCTCCTCGCCCCTGAAAGGAAGTGAGCCACAGCATTCTGCACCAGCTGCAGCTTCTGAATGGACACCAGGGGCAGCCCCAGTAGAGCGCATTACAGTAGTCTAGCCTCGAAGTGATGAAAACATGGATGACAGGGGCCAGATCAGAGTCAGAAAGAAAAGGCAGCAGTCCCCTCACCAGATGGAGTTGGTGAGAAGCGCTCCTGGCCACTGCTGCAACCTGAAAATCCAGGTGCAATAAGGGGTCCAGGAGAACTCTGAGGCTGTGAACCTGACTGACCAGAGAGGGCTGGACCCTGTCAACAACAGGAGTCCCAATCCCCTCCAGATTGCTAGGCCGGCCTATCATCATCACCTCCATCTTGTATGGATTCAGCTTTAATTGGCTTATCCTCATCCAGTCCCCAACAGCAGCCAGGCATCGGGTAAGCACAGAGACTGCAGGGCCTGGATTGGATGAAAAAGAGAGGTAGAGCTGAGTGTTATCAACATACTGATGGCACTTTACCCCAAACCTCCAAATTACCTCACCTAGTGGCCTCAGATACACATTGAACAAGTGGGGAGACCAAATCCCTGTGGGGACCGCATGGAAGAGGTCCCAAGAGGACGACAAGCAATCACCCACCACCACTCTCTGGGACCTTCCCCAAGAGGAAGGAGCGGAACCAATCAAGCTGTCCCGCTTATCCCCACCAGGTCCCGCAGTTATGCCAACAACACCTCGTGGTCAACTGCATCAGAGGCCGACAAAAGATCTAACAAGATCAACAGGGTAGAATTCCCCCTTGTCAATCTCCAGGCACAGGTCATCGACCAAGACCTCAAGCACAGTCTCTGTAACATACCCAGGTAGGAAGCCTGACTGAAATAGGTCTAGGAATCCAGTAGCGTTGAGATGAGCCTGGAGCTGTCGGGCAACTACCCATTCAATAACGTTCCCTAAAAGGGGAAGGTTATAAACAGGCTAATAGCTGGCTGGGGAGTCAGCGTCCAAAGTTGACTTCTTAAGCAGGAGCCCTACAACCACAGTTTTAAGAACGTCCAACCCCCTGCCCTCCTGAAGTGAGGTGTTGACAACCCCAGCCACCAGTGGCACCAGCATCTCCTGGCTGGATTTCACCAGCCAGGGTGGACAAGGATCTAGTTCACAACTGGTTGCCTTCACCACCCCAAGCACCTCCCACAATTGGTAGGTGATACCAATTGAAACTGATCCAAATAAACTGATCCAAATAAACAGGACATGACCATAGCCTCTAACTTTGCAGGTAAAATGGCAGCACCCAAGTCATGGTGAATACGAGCAATTCTGTATGCAAAGTAAAGCAACGTATAGGTGAGAGATGCCAGGTGGGTTTCTGTGTACATTTGGAAGAGGCTTTTGATGTAGCAACATGATGGGAAGTAACTGTTGGAACAAGGAACTAGTCGTAGGAGGCCTGAGTCTACATTTGACCTCAGACTAGTCAATTGTTTTTCCCCCATGCCTCTATTTTAGCATTTGTGAAAAGATTTGTGACATCTGTGCGATTTTGAGATGATAGGAGGGAAACACACTACCAAATTCTAACATAATAGATTATGATTTGTATAAGAGATTGAATGAGACAATGGGTGTATTTACACACACGTTTCTCCTGCATGTTTGCTGTTACATCCTGAACTTTCTGTGTGTCTAAATCACTCGCCCAGATCTTAAACCTCTGGCTGTTTGAACTTCTTCCTAGAACTTCTCCCAGAACTTTTGTGTGTAAAACTTTCTCCCGGTAAACTGCTTTGTTCCAGGCAGCTGTGGTCACTTGGTTTCCATGGCAGCCCCTCACGTCTACTTTAGGCTGCCTCAGGGCACTGTGTATGTGAAAAATGCATCCGGAACTTACTTGTGGACTTGTAAACCCAGAAGATTGAAAGACAAGCAGGTGTGTGTAAAAATGCCCATTGAGTGGGAGGAGATGCAGCCAGGAAACAATGACGAGGCCGTGCTAAGAGTGAAGATAGAGCTTTGAATGGGCAACTTCCATAAGCACCCAGATCAACAAGCCTACCCTAAGGCAAAGCTCATCCCTCTATAGCCAATATTATTTTTAAAAAGTCTATCCATGGGACAAATGGTATCACAATTCCAAATAAATAACTAAATAAATTAAATACCAAGTAAGATTTGTTTGCAATATGTGAACCATAAGGGCTCTCTATTAAGGAGTTAAGTATACAAATAATCTAAGGTTCATTATTTGGGAATAGGCTGAATTACCTTCAGTGTAAAAATCACATCCTCCAACAATAAGCTATTTCAGAATGATCTTGGACAAAAAATGTACAGTTATTGTTAGGGGGGGAAATAAATAAATCCCATGTCTGAGGTTTAATTTGATAATGCATATGTGTGGGTTACTTCTTGGTTTTTATAAACAACACACTGTTTTGATAGTTTTCCAGACACAACGGCGTAATAATTGTATGTCTAGGGTGGTTGAAAGCATGAGGCAAATATAATCCAAGTAAGCAGTTTTTCCCCCTCAGAATAATTGTACACTCCGTCATGTGTGATTGCTTAAGTGGTATACAAGGAAGAACGCAAAACTAAATAATAAACTCTGGAACCTCAAGCAAGCAGACATTCTTTAATTAAATAAAAGCATTATTACACTCCATTGCACTGATTTTTCTGTTATCCATAAGCTTAAAATGTGAAGGCTTTTCTTTTTTGTTTTACAACACCTACCCTGCTTTCAATGTTTCCTTTTAAATCTCTGTATATATGTGCTATGTGATGCAATGACCACATGAACCTCCGGCCTGGGGGCCAAATACAATTGTTGGCAAGTTTTTATGTGGCCCCTTCCCAGTTCGTGGATCTGGTCCGTGGATCCAGTACCTACTCCCAAGCATGGAAAACCTAAGCACGCACACAAGCATAGGGGACAGGTCCACGGCACGGATCATTATCTGGAGCCTCCTTTTCTCAGACATACCCCTTACACACAATCCACCCACAACGTCTGTGTGGCCCCTGGAGCATGACTCCACTCCTAATTCCCAGACAGGTGCTGCCTCCTCTTTGCATAAGGTCCAGCAGAGGAAAGCACTTGTGCTGTGTGTAGGGTCTATGTGGAATAATACTCCTATCCTTCCCCAAATAAATATTTATACATGGCTAAGCTGTCTTAAACTCATTTCAGAGGCATCTAAGTCAAGCATTTTGTTTTACCTGCCTCAATTTCACCCCCTCCAAATAATACTACTAATACAAAAAATATATATATATTACCACAGAATTTGGATTATATATTTTTAAAATTTTTGGGGGGCTATGCGGTTACAAATTATTGTAATTTATTCAATGGTTAAACATAAAAGGTTGTAAGAGAAATACCATTGGAAAGGCTTGATTGGGATGATGTTGCAAATACTTGGGTATTTTTATTCTTTTGCAATTATCTAATTTCTGAATGGCTGAAAATATTTTAAGACAACAGAACTGAATTGACAAATTGAAAATGACACAATTCAGAATGCTGCTTTGAACCTGCCCCAGAGGTTTAAACTATTAACAACACTGAGCATTTTTACACACACCTTAAAATGCTGGTCTTTTCAGTCTTCTGGGTTTACAAGTCCACAAGTATGTTCCAGATGCATTCTTCACACACGCACTGCCCTGAGGCAGTTTCTGGATCCATTCTTCACACAAACACTGCCCTGAGGCAGCCTAAAGCAGCCGCAGTTGTAGACGTGAGGGGCTGCCATGCACACCAAGTGACCACAACTGCCTGGAGCAAAGCAGTTTACCGGGAGAACTTTTTACAGATGCAAGTTCTAGGAGAAGTTCTATGTAGAAGTTCAAAGAGCCAGCTGTTTAAGATCTGGGTGAGTGATTTAGACACACAGAAAGTTCAGAATGTGACCGCAAACATGCAGGAGAAATGTGTGTGTAAAAACACCCACTGTAGCTTGCTGAAATTAGACTCCACTTGAAACAAAGGGCTCTTTTAGACGAGCGGCGCTCTGTTTCACGTCGGCGGCGTGCATATTTTGAAACCTCCTCCTGGTCTAATTAGACGAGACGGAAGTGGCTTAATATGCGCATATTACGGCGGTGGCACATTTTTTTAAGTGCGCGAATTAAATACCTCACAATCGAGGTATTTAATTTGCGCACTTAAAAAATGCGCCTCTGNGCGCATATTACGGCGGTGGCACATTTTTTTAAGTGCGCGAATTAAATACCTCACAATCGAGGTATTTAATTTGCGCACTTAAAAAATGTGCCACCGCCGTAATATGCGCATATTAAGCCACTTCCGTCTCGTCTAATTAGACCAGGCGGAGGTTTCAAAATATGCGCGCAGCTGACGCAAAATGAAGCGCCGCTCGTCTAAAAGCGGCCAAACTGATGCCAGTGATTTGTATGACATGCTGTAGGTCTGTGGTTGTGATTAATGCAACTGTTTGTGTGTTAGGCAAAGAGTATTATAACCTTGATTGATTGATTGATTGACTGAGACTGTCCCAAACCTTTTTCAGTTAAATTTCAATTAAACAACATTTGGTTGGGAAAAAAGGGGTACAGGATGTAAGTATATTTCTTTTATCAATCGTGGACTGTTGGCAAAGTACACTGGCATTTCTATACTTGGCATATATTAATAATATTTTGGATACTACTGTGCTTTTTAAGCTGAGTGTGGTAGAATTCTCATGTGGGATTATTAAATGAGTTGATTTGCATTCTAATGAGAACAAATGTTTGGGATTGCATTGTTAAAATGCTAAAATGGTGTGTGTATAATTATTTTGCAGCTTAGATTCACGGAACTCATTTCCCCAAACTCTTTAAAAACAAAAAAACCCTAAAAAAAATCAACCTAAAGAGACAGAGCATACTGAGGGCTGGAGGGGAGGTGATTAGGGTAATTTAAACTGTTAGCAAATGACTTTGCTACTGAATGAAAGCATTTCTTTGGCTTTGCTGCGCTCCTTTCATTATCTTCAAGCGGCTGCAGTGTTGAGTCCCATAAGAAGTCTCACCAAGCTCTCTTTCCTTGTATAATTTCTCATTTGTATTGATTAATCATTTTGTAATTCCATTCTAGGTTGACTTGCTCATCTTTAAGGCATGTGCTGCTTTTTCTTTGCTTGTCTATCCTGTAACGGTTATGTTGTCTCTTCTAATACCTTAGCTTTATCACTGCAAGTCAAGCTTTAAAACATTAATCCCTTCATGCTTTAATTTCATATTCTATTACCAGAATGAATGCAAATACTGTTTCTTTTTTGCTCCTTTTTAATCATCTTCACTACAGCTTTGCAAATGGTCCAACAGTAAAGTAAGCTTTTTATTACAGTGTAAGTCAAAGATTTGTTTGGCTACTCTTTTCATATTTCCCCCCACAACTGTTGCCAAAACAAGAATTGTTTACTGCAGGCTTCAGAAATGGTGTGTAGCCCTTATATTCTCCATCTTAGTTTACTGCACAGCAGCATTGTCTATATGCAGTGCTGCTTTAAGAAAAAAAGCATGCGTTGCTCAGGACAAATTACCATGAGGTTCTTCAGGGAAGTTTAAATAAAACATTGTCTTTCTACTATAGTCACTGTTGCTTTCTCCCCAGTGTCCTGTCATAAGCAATTTAGATTGTGAAGTCTTTAGGAAAGGAACTGTGTATTTTGCTCACCACATGAAATTCCAGATACCGCTATGGTCACTATTGACACATTTGAATAAAAATAGAGCTACCCTAGCAGCTGTATAATTACATCTGAGTTTTACACTTACAGTTTAAATCCCTGAAATTAAGACTAAATATCATAAAGATCACCATGAAAGCATGGTGAGGAGGCCAGATTCTAAATTTTCATTTGCAGTAGAAACACTCTTATCCGGACATGCCAAGGACATGCTTTTTGTCATTATGGAGAGGTTTCCAGATAAGGGGGAGGGGCGTGGTCTCTGTTATAACAGTACAGTCTGTTGGAAATTTGTGAAGAATTAATATATGTACCAGATTAAAGAAGAATCTTAATTAGAGAGGTCTGGATAAGGAGAGTTCATACTACATTATTGTTTAAGGATGCCACCTGTCTGAATATTTTCCAAGCTCCTGCAATCACAACACTAACAGACATCCGATTTCTTACAGGGCATTGCTCTATCAAATGCCAATAGACAGTGAATTTTGAAACATATTCATAAAGTGCAAACAGGCATATTCCTCCTTGTTAGTTAAATCTGTTATTACAATGGTAAACTCGATATCTGACAGAGAATGTCTGTGCTATGGGCTTGTGCAAAAGTAAAGGAGTACAGCTAGTGGCAGTTATAAGATATTTCCAGTAAGGGCAACTAAATGTTTCCTGCAGGAGGCAGAGATAGTGAAGTGGCAGTGCTTAGGAACAGCTCAGTGCCGGAAGGAGAAGGAGGAGTAAAGCACTTCACTGTCTTTCCAACTGGCATGTAATCTAATTGCTTGCAATGGACAATATGGTTCTGCAAGATGGAGTAGGTAGGACTGGAGTAGGCACTCCTGAGAACTGGTTAAAGGCTGTGGGCTGGGCACTGGGAGCGCGGCTTTGCTAAATCTTCAGTTCTTCAAATGCAGGCAACTTGACCAAATAAATATCTCAGTTGGTCCAACACTGTGCAACTGTGAAATTTCATGGTTGAAACTGGCTAGTTAAGATTGTCCTACAACTTCCACATATTGGCCCAGGAAATGCTGCTCGCTTGGAGGCATGGCTTTTCGGACCATTACCTAGCTTCAAACATCCTTTTCTTCTGCTACCTTTCCACCATTTCCTGATCTCTAACAACATTCGCTCTATGTCTCCACCCTAGCCATATTGTCCCCACACAGCATTCCCATATCCCCACACTTTCTTCTTCCTGTCTCTGCAACCGCTAATCTACAGCCCCCCCACCTCATTCTTCAAATTTCCTGTTTCTTGACATCTTACCAATATACATTACAACCCCACCCATCCTCCATTACCTCTTGTCCTTGGTCACACCCACACGCTGCCCTCACTTATCCATAGCTGTGCGAAAATATACTAATTTGTTTTTCCATGACCCTCTGCCAAACTCATCTCTTTTCAAAATGAAACAAGATCCTCACCAACAGAAACTTCCTTAAGTTAATATTTCCAATCAAACAAGTCCTTTAAAAATAAACACTAGAGATCCGGGCACCGTGAGTTAAAGCATTAACAACAACCTGACCAGAATCAACTCCCACATATCATTCAGACATTGTAACACACAGATGCCTTAGCTTTCCAACGATCTTCTTTTCACTTCTTCGATTCACCTTCCTACAGCACACAAGTCCAGTTCTTTGGAATAACATACGAATGCACAACTTTTGTGCTTCCAAGCCAGCAGAATTTATATCACTGTGAAGTAACTGAGAGAAGTCATTGGATACTATCTAGACAAGTGAGTCAGGTAAGGTCCAGTATCATTCTTCAGGTTCTTTCAGACATAAGGGTATAATCATGGAGACTTAAATTGCAATGTGTTCATATCAAAACGGAGAACTTTGTTCTCTAAAACTGCCAATTCCCTAAACTTCACAAACACAAATATCTTCCCATCCACAGCCCTTAAACACCATTGGTTGTTATGACCTTTCATTCGTTTATGTCTTTAGAAACAGCTTGGTAAATGTCACAAGCTCAGGATTCCTTTTAGAGGCTTTTGTGATCCTGGTATATATCCACTGAGTAATCAGATTCAAGTTGGTAGTAGTTCATGATATTTATTGACCATAAGGGTGGCTTTAGGCCCCTAATGCCATAGGTCGGATTGCTGTATTGTCTAACCCTGTGAAAAAGTCAGACTGCACAGCAAGCTATTTCATTCTGTTTATTTTAGTGGTTTGAAGATTAATTAATTTATTAATTTAGCGGTTTGAAGATTAATTATGGCTTTTCAGAAATGGTAGATCTCTTATCTTTTCCTCTATTTTATATAAAAGAACGTAAGAAATGACAGAAGACATCCTAGTTTTTACTTACGTTTTGTGCTCCAGAAAACATGGAAGAACTCTTCTACTTTAGACAACTCCATACAAGAGCGTGTGTGTCCATGTGTATTTGCATGTGCTTCTTTGTGAGACAGGTTACATTTGGTGATGGGGTGTGGCATACAGATTTATGGGCATCCCTTAGTAATAGCTGCCCTACTCATGAAAGCCAGAAGACTAAATTAGGCAGATCATCTCCAAATAGGAAAAACATTTTTGCCACATTATCACACTTTTAATTTATGTTACATATTGTACCAAAAAGTTCTTTTAGAAATGCTTTAGAATTCAAATTATTTTCATTAGGAATATTTCTTGGGTTCCTCTACCTGTAGAGCCAAATTTTAGTAGTGCAAATCCATCTAGGTTAGACTTTGAAGGCAGAGTGAATTACATGGTTCCACAACCCATTACATTACAGCTTCCCTTTAATACATTTTGAATAAGCTGACTATTTGGGTGGGCGAGAATTCAATCCTGCACTCTGAACAGGCAGGATTTCAGAGGGGTTGTTCTACAGTGGAATATTGCCTTTTATTGTATCGTTTAATTGGGAAGTATCGGAAGACCAATGGCCAGCTTTTTGTGGCCTTTCTTGACTTAAAGTCTGCTTTTGATTTAGTTAACAAGGGCATCCCTTGGGACAAGCTTGATAGCTTGTCTATTGACAGAAGGCTCCTGTTTCATTTGAAAAGTTTGCATACGGACACTTTTCTGGCAGTTAAGACAAGCCATCAGGGTTATCTTACCAAAGCAATCCATACATTTTCTGGGGTCAGACAGGGTTGTGTCCTGGCCCCGTTGCTCTTCAATCTTTTCATAAATGATGTGATCCTCCTGCTTTCTCAAACAAACTCCCCCCCCCCCCCAATTGGCTTCACGCTCGGTTGGATGTCTTCTGTATGTGGATGACATCGCAATTATGTCATAAACCCATGTGGGCCTTAACAGACAGCTAGATTGCTTTGCTGAGTTTTGCAAAACTAACAAATCGGCATTAATTATGGGAAATCTAAGGTGGTGGTTTTTTCACGTTCCTCTAGGATCTACAATTGGGCCGTAAATGACCATCAAATCATTCAAGTAAAGGTGTTTAAATATCTGGGACTGTACTTTCAGGCGGCTGGTTACCGGAAGGTTCAGTATGAGAGGGCAATGTCCACTGCCAAGGCCTCTTCCTTATCCGTACAGAGACTATTTGTGGGCACAGGGCAGACCGCCTTGGACTCTGCTATCAGGGTCCTTAACTGTCAGGCTCCGGGGTACGGAGCTGGGGAGGGAACAAGGAGGGAGAGGGAAGGCCAGAATTACCAGGTTCCAGGAGATGGAGCTGGGGAGAGGGAAAAAAAGAGGGAGGAATCTAGGCCTAGACACCGGGGGGAAAAGGGTGGCCCCAAGGCGACCCTCTGAAACCTCTCAGTCGCTCTCTTGCACCCGAGAGATTATGTACTCAGCAGCGTTACCAGGCACCCTGGGCTAAGAAGGTACGCGACTCATCATCGAGGTCAGGGTCCGGAGCCAAGGGAGGAACCCACCACAGGGATGTTGGC
>QEPC01000562.1:1583963-1607029 GCA_003113815.1 Sphenodon punctatus
TTGCTCCACCAGCTTCCTGTGGCCACACCAAGGCTTAAATACTTCCTGTGGCCAACCAGGAAGCTGGGAGACAGGGCTAAGGCAACTGGCTACAGCTGGGAGGGGGCATGACACACAGGGAGCAAGCACACAAGGGAGACAGAAGGGGGAAAACCCAACACCCTCACAAGCCTACCAGGTGGCGCAGGGTGCTGGAGAGCCTGCTCAGCACCCCAAGGGCCATGGGTTCAAGACCCAGCCCTGACATTAACACTAAAACCAGGGCCCAGTTTCTGTATGGTGTGGAACTTTGGGTGCCTCTGTCTAGTTACATTTTGGACAGTGTACAGGCTAAATTTTTGCAGGGGCTCCTGTTAGTCCCAAGAGGCACTCCTTATGCCATTATCAGGATAGAGACGGGGCAGCTTTCCTGGTCTGAGGTGGCATGGAGGTCTGTTTTGGTTAAGACTGTTGAACCCCGATTATTCAGGACTTGTCAGATTCTGGCTGTCAGACTCGTGTAAGAGCCCATGGACTTTGGCCATTGTGGCTTTTTTGTCAAGACTACGTTTTTCTCATAGTTCTCTGAAAGGGAAAGAGCTTTGTGTTATTAGGTCAGCCATCTTACAGAGGCATGCTGACGTAGCTCATCAGGAAGAATTTGCCAAGATTATGGCCTCCCCTCATATGGTTGACTATCTATCTTTGATGCCTAGGTGGGGTTGTATGGCTGCCTACTTAACCTCTACTATCTCATTAAGAGGGAAGTTTCTTTTTTCGTATGCCCGTCTCAATGCTTTACCATCCATGGTTTTGGAGGGTCGAGTTCAAGCTACCAAATACTCAGATAGGGTGTGCCCCTTTGACCAGCTTGAGACTGAATCTGTAGCTCATATTTTGTTTGCTTGCCATCTATACAACAGTTTGCGCAAGGAATTCTGTCCTCTTTTTTGACACTTTATCCTGGCAGGACTGATTTCAATCTATTACAATTGGCTCTTTCTGATGTGGATTCTTATACATCACGGCTGGTGTCCAAATTTCTGACCCAAGCCTTCAGCCAGTGTCAGCTTTTTCTGCAATTTAAGTTTCAAGGAGCAGATGGTGAGGCGAGTCACAGCACTTAGTTTGTTTTAATTTAGTTTGTTTTAAGTCTGGGACTGGGCATGAGTGGGAATTCTGTCTAGACTACCATGGTCTAGCAATATCAAGCCTAACAAGCATTAACAAGTGTTATTGGCGCTCCTAGTTTCATCAGAGATCCTCCTGGGCCACTTTCAATTCCATAGGTTGCGTAATGTTGCGTAATCTTGCTTTTATGGTCTCAGTAATGAGGGTAGAATTTTATTGTTTTTATGTTTTCAGTTGCATTTTTGTAATCTTATGTGTTGGATTATTTTATTTTGTTAATCCTTGCTTATTTTTTCTGCAATGACCTTGGTCACGCATAATAAAGTTATTTATTTATTCAATACATATAGTGCAAAGATAAATTAGATCAGACAAAAACACAATACACATTAAAATAATAGTATTTAAGATTCAAAGTTTAGAATAGATGGATTTACAACCAGTTCTCCTTGTAACATAAGAAGCAGAAGTTTCTCTTTACTTTATCTAGTGCAAAGTGATAACTAAAGTGTGTCTACTAAGGCTCTATCATGAATAGCTAAGCAGGCAATTTTATCCATGCAAATAAAGGGAGTATAATTTTGCTACCCCATGGCTACAGAGAAGCAATAGAGATGCTATCCTTATGGCTGCAATATCACACAGCCCAACCAAGTGGTAAATTGAGTCTGATCTATTAATGTTCTTGCTTTAACTACTCTGGGATTATGGATACAATAGTCTTCTGAAATCTTGTGCTCCTTTTTTCCATCCAGGAGAGCAAATCTAAAGTAGTTCCAGTGCCCGGGGGCTTTTTGTACTCATGAAAAACAGGGAAGTATTTGCCCCAAGTGACTCTTCTAATTATCAAAGGCTAAAGAATTATTATTTATGAGAGCTGGAGAGCTCTCATTTTTATTTTATTTTTATTTATTTTTTTAAAAAGAAAAAAACCACACAAATATTTCAGAATCTATAACTATAGCTTATTCAGCAGCCCTTATAGCGTTTGAGCTACGTAATGAATAATGGGCTACATAACTGGAAACTGATGAAAGCTTATGAATATTCATACCTCGTAACTGTGAAAATAGGTTTGCATACTACAAGAAGCATGGCATTTAAATGGATTAGGTGTACATTTTATCCATTATTCAGATACTTGGACTCTGATTGCACAAAACTTGTTCCTCAATAATATTTTCACTTAAACAGACGTACCCTTAATCGGGCAGTTCACACAAGCCATTCTATTTTATGGTTCGTTTCTGTTCCAAGTGATCCTAGATTTACACCAGTGTTACTCCATTTACTGCAGTGGCATTGCAAAGTGTTGACAACTCTACTGAAATCTGGCATTTTGCTTGCAGCCTCAATTATTGGATTATTGGATTCCTAGACTCTGCGTTCATTTAGGAAGATATAGTTTCTCTCTCATAGGAAGGGCAGAAGTTTTACCATTTTTAATCTGAGTGTAATCAAAAAGTTTAGAAATAAGAAGTCATGTTAAAAATGAAATTTAAAAATATGCATTTTAGCACAGGTTTCATGATTTTAAAGACAATTTCATGATTTCTAGAAGCTAAGCTCATGATGGTGTTTGAAATAAGTTGTTGTGATGATGAGTTGCTCAAGATTCATGTTAGCATTCAAGGAGAATTTGAACCCATATGTTGAAGAGGGTTATAAAATTACCTTGATATATATTCACAATAATTCTTTATTATCTCTTTCTTTGCTGGAGAATGGTGATAAAATAAACCTTTCACAAACATCGGTCTCAAAGAAAGACCAAGTACAACAATACTATACTCAGGGACCAATGTTCACTGCGTCTAGACTTTGAAGGAATTCTATTGAAAGCACTGGTATTGCATTGGTGGCAATGGGGAGAACCCAGGATGTCTTCACGTGGACACTTTCTGCGCCTCACCGCTGAGCAGTCTGTCCATGTAAAGGTAGGTAGCCAGCCAGATGTGAAGGTGGAGCAGGCTGTCCTTTCTCTGGGACTGCCCCACCGGTGGTGCTCTGGAACATCCTGGAGCACTGCCAGCAGTGTGGCCAGCCCAACCCTGGGGCAGCAGATCCAGCAAGGCTGCCATTTGTCGGCTCAGTGGACAGCTGCTGCAGCCTGGCTCTTGGTCGGGGGTTTCCCCGGCAATGCCCCAGCATTGAGGGCAATCCATCTGCAATGCCATGTTTATTTATTTCATTACACTTCTATCCCGCTTCTTTCACCTCTGGTGACCTGGAGCGGCGTACAGCACTAAAATATCACAATAAAATAACACACATACAAAATCTAAAAATACAAAATATAAAAATACTAAAATAGAATAAGATATAATAAATAATCGCTACCAGGACATCATCCCCTTGCTCCTTCTCTCCCCACTTCCAAAAGCCTGACGAAAGAGCCAGGTCTTGCAATTTCGGTGAAAAGCCAGAAGATCTGGACTGAGACAAACCTCCACTGGGAGGGCATTCCACAGTGATGGTGCAGCTGCCGAGAACGCCCTCCTGTCTGTCTGGACCCGCCGATAATGGTGGACCTCCAGGAGGGTGCCCCCAGATGACCACAAAGGCTGATCCCGCCACACACCCACCAACACTCGCAGCACACCTACCCACACCCACCTCCACCCATGGAGTCATCCACTAGAACGGAGGATGCTCCTTGGGTGTGGGTAGGTGTAGGTGTGTGTGTGTCCGTGTAAATGGGCACCCCCCCACCTACACCCACTGCACCGAAACACCCTCCCACCCAGGCTGGTTCATGTAAAAAAGGCGCTAGACAAGCTCCAGAGTTGTGCACCCCCACATCCATGTGAAAATACCCACAGTGAACACAATCCCTGATTACAGCACACATAGAATTCACTGTTAGCCAAACATCTCTTTGAAAAACTAAAATACAGACCTTCAGCATAAGCATCATTCAAGCTGTAGTGGGAAACGTATCCAGGAATTCTTTTTATTAATAAAAAAATAGTCTTACATCATTAGCTTTACAGAATTACATTAAACATACAGAAATGTTTAGTAATTTTGAAAAGCTTTAAATATTTTTTTCAAAACAAATTTACAGCACAAAGATCAAGATAAACTTGTCATTTCTTATGAAAAATTGTTGACAGTCTGCTTTTATCTGATTGCTACTATCGTGAGATGTGGGTGGTTGGTTGGTAAAGTAGTGTGGGTGACAAATGGATCTTAAAAATTAACAAGCTTCCACTAAACACATACTTTATTTATAGTGTAATTTGAGAAATCATGTTTGCTTTTTATGTCTAAACTTCTTTCAATATCACAAAGTTATTTCTAAATGAGAAAATATTGTTTTCTTTTTATTCATACGGTTCTGAACTCATGTACAACAATAGAAGAAATATGATTGGTAATAGACTAATAGATTACTATATGTAATTTAGTTTGTATTTTCATCTTCTTTAAAATTCAATTGTTTGGGTTTTGTGTTTGCTAAGACATTGGCCACAATCAGTTCCTGCTACAATATTATGCTTCAAACACTAGAGGCCAGATTCTGCCTTGGGAAACTTGTAGCCAACTCATGTTTAACTTCAACAAGTGCTTCATGTTCATATCCAAACACAGTTTTTGTCCTATGGATGAAATTGATTCCATATTAGCAATATAGCAGAACTATTCAAATTTAGTCTTTGCAGCTTATGTTGCTATTTTATTTAAAAAAAATTATTCCTGGGGCACCATGTACTTGGTTGAAAATGCTGACCCCTTATGCAAATTTATGGATCCTTGTCTTATTAGAATGTGTTAATCTCTGTATTACTGATCTTGCTAATAAGTAAGTTATTCTAGCTGTGTTGTTATGGTTAACAAAAGGTGTCTATCTTCTGCTGGCTTTTCTGTAGAGTATGTTGGTTCCTCAAAATTCTCACCATCTAGTATAATTATTCATTTATTTATTTAATTTTTTACCCTTCCCACAAAGGCTCAGGGCATCTTACAAAGATATAAAACACATAGAAACATATATAAATAAACATATAAAGCCATTAAAAGTCCCTAACTCCCCTACCTTTTCAACTCCTTAAACCGCTATACCCAACCCTATCCCAGCCTGCCAAATGCCTGGCTGAACAAGAAGGTCTTGCATCTCTTCTGAAAGATGAGCAGGTTTGGGCTCAGGCAGATCTCCAAGGGGATAAAGTTCTATAATTGTGGCGAAGCCTCCAAGAACCCATCTCTCCTTACGCTCATTTGACCAACTCCATGGGCAGTTGGTAATCACAAGAAGGCCCACTCAGATAACCTCAGAGGCCACAACAGAACATAAGGTGGTCTTTCAGATTCCTGGTGTCCAGGCTGTTTAGGGCTTTATAAGTCAAAACTAGTACCTTGAACTGTGCCTGGAAAGCTATTGGTAGCCTGTGTAGACTCCGGAGTACTTGAGCAATGTGCTCCTGGTGACCTACTCTGGACAGGAAGCAGGCTGTTGTGTTCTGCACCAACTGCTGTTTCCGAACATCAAGGGAAGCCCCATGCAGAGCGCATTGCAGTAGTCTAGCCTCGAGGTTACAAAGGTATAGATAACAGTAGCCAAATCTGAGAAAAAAGGTTGCAGCAGTCTTCTCACCAGATGTAATTGGTGAAAAGCGCTCCTGGCCACTGCCGCAACCTGATCATCCAGCTGCAGCAGTGGATCCAAGACACCCCAAGGCTATATGAACCTAGACAAGGGAAGCTAGACATCATCAATAACAGTGATCTCTATGTCTCTCAGCTCACACGGCCAGTCAACCATCACCACCTCGGTCTTGTATGGATTCAGCTTCAGTTGGCTCACTCGCATCCAGTCACCAATGGCAGCCAGGCACCTGGTAAGCACCAAGACTACAGGGTTTGGGTCAGATGAAGAAGAGAAAAAGAGCTGGATGTCATCAGCATACTGATGGAACTTCACTCCAAATCTCAGAACACTCTTGCCCAGGGGTTTCAGATACATGTTCAACAGGAGTGGTGACAAGTTGGGACCCTACAAGGGAGCTCATGGGGAAATAGTGAGCTATCGCCCATCACCACTCTCTGGGTTCTCCCATCCAGGAAAGAGCGGAGCAACTCAAGGGCAGTCCTGCGCACCCCCACCAGGTTCTTCAGCTGTGTCGACAAAACTCTATGATCAACTGTATCAAAGGCCATTTAAAGATCTAATAAAATCAACACAGTACAATTTCCTAGGGGTGTGCAGGTGGTTTTCATTATTATGATAACTAAAATGAATGTGTTAATTTTCTTTTTCATTAATTTAATAGCAAAACCAAAAAATAATAATGAAAAACAAATTTATGTTGAAATAATGGGAAAAACTGAAAAATGTAATTTTGGCTATACTTCTTGTGTTTCTTATTCAATTTTGATGAAACTTACATAGATTGTACCCCCAGTGGAGGGCACCAAGTGTACCAAACATCGGAAAGACTGGATAAAAGGAAACCAATTTCAGAAGGAATTAAATGTTGTGATTTTATGAAAAGCTCCATACATATTCCTGGCTACAACATCTTTATATTCAATTCACTTAGCATGAAACCTGTAAATGTTAAATCCCTCCACCTGATTACCAATCCTGCCAAATTTCAGAAAGATTGGCTAAAGGGTCCTGATGTTATAAGCCATTAACTTGAAAATATATTTCTGGCTGTACCATTTTTTTATTCCATCCTGTTTACAAGACATTTGGGAAGAATATATAGCATACATTCCCTGAGATCTCTGTCAAACTACAGGTCAATTTGATAAAGGACCCTGATTTTATAAGCAATTGAAGTTGTCCCCTTGAAGATCATTATTCAGATAAATAGCAGCACATGCAGTGCCAGTCAGAGGCAAGCACCCTACACGGCAGGAGGAATAGAGACTGTAGGAGGGAGGATGTGGAGCAACCCAACAGACTGACACATTCACTGGCCAATTACTGCATGCTTCCAGCTTTACAGGACCAATCAGAGGTGGTTTCGTGGTGGGCATAGGGGGCGGCCCTGAGGCGGGCATAGAAGGGACATAACTGGGACTTTGGGGATAAAATCCCAGAAATCAGGAGACATGGTTTATACATCCAGGCTGGCCAATTATCATCACAATCCCAGTCTGCAGCACTGGGACAGAGGACATAAGAGAATCTCTATTGGCTCTTTACTAAACAGATGCTTCTGACTTCCCAGTAACAAGTGAGGGAGAGAAGCTAGTCACCGCACATAATGAGGATATTTGGTTGACATTTCTGCTGGTCAATTGGCATCACAAACCGATCTTATACCACAGTGACACGTAAGAGAATCCCTGGCATAATATCCGTCTCTGCATATGCTGTGCAGGCATATAAAATTGGGACCTTTTATCACATCTTTCTGATATTTGGCAAATATGTTTCTGAAGGTGTGATATACAGCCCTGCCAAATTTCATATACACTGATTGGACTAAAAAGATGTTACAGTCAGACATACCACCAGGACTGTTTATCCAATCCTCCTGAAAGTTGGCATAGATAGTAAACATGGAGAGGGGTGCAAACTTGCCAAATTTTATCCACATTAGATGGGAGACAAAGAAGTTACAGCCACAAAAGTAAATGCAGATTTTTTCAAAATAACACAATTCAACAGCTTATGAAATCAGAATCTTTTATTCAATCTTTCTGAAATTTGGTACACTTAATTACTTCCATTGGAGGTACAATCCTTCCAGGATTCATCCAAATATAATGAAAAAATAAAAATGTTAAAGCCAATAATGTATTTTCCATTGAAACCAATGCAAAGCAAAATGAAAGCAAAAACGAAAACAATTTTTTGATATTTATGAAAAGGAAAAGGAAAGATTTAAATAACAAAAAATGAAAATGAAAATCATGGGTTTCTGGTGCACACCTCTACAATTATACCTGTCAATGTCTAAGCGGAGATCATCAACCAAGGCCACAAGTGCAGTTTGATGCCATGCTCAGGATGAAAACCCAGCTGACATTGATCCAGGCATCCAATATCATGGATATGTGCCTGGAAGTATGAGGCAATCACCCATTCAGGATGGATCAGAGAGGACAGTAGCTGTCCAGGGAGTCCACATCAAAAGATTTTTTTTTTAAGCAGGGGACCAACAACTGCACTTTTGAGGCTGTTGGGCACCCAGCTGTCTGGAAGGAAGGCATTGACAACCCCCAGGCAGCAATGGCTGCAATGTCTTCCACTTAGTTTTCACCAGCCAGGACAGTCCTGGATCTAATTCACAATGTGTTGCTCGCACCACTCCAAGCACAGCCTCTGATTGGTGGATGGGACCAATTGAAGCCGACCCAAGCAAACTGGACAGTAGCAGGCCTCTACAACCCTAAACTCTGACTCTGCACTCAGAGAAGCAACACCCACGTTGAGTCAAATATGAGCAACTTTATCTGCAAAGTAGGTAGCAATTTTGCCACAGTGGATAGATAGTAACTCTTAACTGTAGGTGGAAGAGCTCTGCCGGATGGCACTTTGCAGACACTATGGCAGCAGTGAAGAAAGCTTTCTTCACCGCCACCACAGCCATGGCATCATCCTTCGGAAACTATCTATGTTGCAGTCAGTCAGCTTTGGCGCAAATTGAGTGCCACATACCCTCATGCTTTAGCAGCCTCAGGTCCTCCATATACCAGAGCAACCTGAGCTACCACAATAGAGGAAGAAAACTTCTGGGTGTCACTGTGTCAATAGCCTTGGTCAACATAGCATACCACAAATCAATCAGGGCATCAACAGAGAGGCTGTCAAGGTTATTGGTAAATCCCCTAGAGAGCTCTGGAATCATATTGGATCCATTAGTCTCCAAGGGTGGACCATCTTAACTGGTCCTCTACCCCGACGGGGGCAAATGACAGTCATGATCAACCATGATAAAGGCAGATTTTAGCTAGTACATAATTATGATGACTGTGGTGGTGGCAAAGAGAGCTTTCTTCTCCACTATCATAGCATCTTCAAAGTCTCCAGGTGGTGAGGGGCCTGGATAATCCAGTTTGCCTCCACCTGGAAATGGTGTCCTCTAATGCCCAGTGTGACATTTTTATGAATTACTTTGAAGACAAAATAACTCTTGTTCACCATAATTTGGGTGCTGCCACTTTATCTGCAGAATCAGATTTTGAGGTTATGGAAGCTCAGTCTTGTTCGGTTTATTTGGATCAATTTCATTCAGTGTCACCTACCTTTGCATCCTGGGGAAGGTGCTTGGGATGACGAGTGTAATGTAATGGGTCAAGTTTGGGTGTGTGCTCTACTCCTAGCCCCCTCCCTCACTGCGTGCCCATCACCATAACACTCGGGTTTTGCTGCCACCATCAGAGCTATGAACTTCCAGGGTTAAGGGCAGCTCTGGAAACCCAAACCCTGCTCCTTTCCCAGTGTAAGCCAATCTTGGGATGCATTTTGGGTTATAGCACACACACCAGGCACTTTTGATTAGAGAAAACAAGATTTATAGTTTTTACTAGCTAAGTTGACCAATTTACAAGAATACAAAAAGGTAGGAAAAGGCATTGAGCTCATGAGCAAATACAGGCAAATACAAGCAAGTATGGTAACCTGTTTAGAACGTGTCTAAGCCTAAACAATCCCTAGCCCTGCTGCTCTGCAGAGATGGAATTACTCACAGTACCTTTCTCTGCATGGTAAGTGTGGATATCATAGCTCTGCAGGGTTCGGTTCTTTCCCAGTTTGATGGAGAAAGCTGGGTGCTGCAGGTTGGTCCAGCACAGCTACTGGCTGGCCATGAGGTCTGTGTGTCTCAAAATTCACTAGCCTTCTTTTTAAAGGGCAACACTAGCGTTTCAGGTATTTGCCCACAGCCACAGGTGGCCCTGTTCAAGGTGGCCAATCAGTTAGGTTATCTGACCTAGGGTTCCTTCTTTGGTAAGGTATGTAAGGTGTGGTCAGTCAGATGAGCTAAGGTGAGCGCATATCCTTATATGCTCTAGATACTGGGTTTTCCTTATATGGTCTGGCAGAGTCCCTTGCCTTGGGTCATGGAGGAACCTAATGAGTGATCTAGCCAGGATGGTTTCTCCACAGTGAGGATAAGCAGTTGTAAATTAGATCCTTGCCTGTCCTTGTTGATGAAAGCAGCTGGGAGACGCTGGGGCCTTTGCTGGCTGGGGTTGCTAATGGCTCCCTTGGGGAGGGCAGAGTGTTGGATGCCCTTAAAATGGTGGTTGCCTGGCCTGTGCTTGAGAAGACATCTTTGGATGCTGAATCCCAAGCCAACTATCATCCAGTCTCTAAACTTCCCTTTTTAGGGAAGGTTATTGAACACGTGGTTGCCCAACTGCTCCAGGCTCCTCTCGATGCCATCTGATTCCTGGACCTGTTTCAGTCAGGCTTTCATCCTGGGTATGGTACAGAGACTGCACTTGTGAACAATGTAGCAAGGGTCAAGGCAAACAAGACCCAGACTCTGACCGAGGATATTCCAACTAGGAGAGGGGTACGCCAGGGATGAGTTTTAGCGCCACTGCTTTTCAATATATATCTTTCAGATCTCCTGAAGGCTCTGTCAAGGGAGGACACTCACCCCCCCAGTATTGGGAGGGGTTGGTTTGGGTTGTCTACAGTATGCCGATGATGTAGTTTTTTTAGCCCAAACCGAAGTTGGCATTAAAAGGGCCTTGGAGGCATTTCTTAAATATTGTCAACTGAACGGATTGGCGCTGAATGTACATAAGACTAAGATAATGGTGATAGGCAAAAGAAAGCTCCCACCTAATTGGAAAACAAGGGCTGGTCAGATAGGGCACGTTAGCTCCTTTACTTACCTGGGAGTCACCCTGACTAATCGGGGTACATGGAACCACCACATTTTGAATAGGGCAGTGATTGCTTTGCAAGCAGCCCGTGCCTTGATTAAGGCTTACCAACTTTCTTGTGGGGTGAAAGCCTCGACTTTTATGGAAGTTTACAACGCGAAAATTCCACCAATGTTGATATTTGGGATGGATCTTATCCTGTTTGCGGACACGACACCCCTTGACAGGGTACAGAATTGGGTTTTTAGATTGATGTTGGGTGTCCCTGCGAGCGTCCCTGGCGCTATACTTAGGGCTGAATTGGCCAGGTTTTTGATAGCATCCTTAGCTAGTAAGGCCTATGTGAGATACTGGGTAAGATTGTTAGCACAGCAAGAAGCGACGTTCCCGCTCCTTTGCTTGAAAGAGGAGCTTAGTCATCAGGGAGCACGGGCATACCCATGGCTACTTTACCTAGAGAGGCTATTGAGAGGAATGGGGTTCTCCTTCCAGTACTTTAGTGGGGTTTCGTTAAGATCTATTAGATCACAGACCCTGGCTAGAATCCAAGATATTGCGTCCCAGGACGATTTAGCTCAAGTAGGGGCATGGAGGGTGGCTCCCTCCCTGGGGTTAATTAAGGACGGTACCTTTTTGAACCCTATTTAGACATTCTAGTGAACCCCAAGTTTCGCAGAGCTTATACCCTGCTAAGATGGCAGTTGAGTAAGACCGCAGTAGTAGAGGGGAGGTATAAGAGTATCCCCCATGACCAGCGGCTATGTTCATGTTACAAAATGGAAGTAGAGACCGTCGAACATCTTTTATCAAGATGTCCGTATTTTGTGGCTCTCAGGATGACCTGGCTATCCCCGTTATTGCCCGTGGCCTCTCCTTTGAATCTATCAATTGTTATGCCTTTTTCTTGGATCTCTCACATAAGGAAGCAGTATTGGCTATAGCTTCCTTTATTTATCTTGTCTCCAAGAAAAGACTCTTTATCCAGGATCGATTGGCCAGACGGTTCTCCCCACACCCTACTAGTGCACTTGGGTTGGGATAAGTTATCTACTGCTAACAGAAGTATACTTGTTTCCTAGAAGAGGTGGCCCTCTAGCTGAGGGTGGAATTTTACCATTCGAGGGACATTCCACTATCCCGGTTAGGGAAGTACTACGGGGATCTTGGTTGTTGTTGCATTTGACATTGTTCGATTAATGAATGAAGGTTAGCGTATGCACTTTTTGTGAATTATCCCAGTGAGGCTTTTCTAACTATAGTGTTGTTATGGAGAACTCAGTGCTTAATAAAGTATCGAACTGAACTGAGCGAGTATGGGGTGCTTAGGGACTACAAGTATTAAGTTGGAGACTAGTTTTATTTCAGGGGACAAGCCCTGCTGCGGCAACCCCCGCAGAAGAGCAAGGTAGTGTTCTACGCCTTATGCTCTCCTTTGGATACAGTTATAGGCATTGGGGGTAAAAGATGAGTAGCCATAGTGCATCTTTCCCCTAAGTCCTTATTCTTATCTTGTTTTTATGGTTGTTTATGAGGTTTTTATGACACAATTTTGTGTGGCTAGGGTAAAAGCTAGCCGATTAAATATTATATATATATATAGTTAGCAATATTTTGTACTTTATATTATTTCTCGTCTATGTATTTTTACCTTTTGTATGTCGTTTGTTTGGGCCATGGCGAGAGCCCGTGCTGTCAATAAATTATGATGATGACTGCACTTGTGGCCTTGGTCGATGACTGGCACCTAGAGATTATTATTATTATATAGCGCCAGCAATGTAACTGGCACTTACAAAGAACAAGATAGACATGGTCCCTGCTTGAGAACCTACAATCTAAAGACAGGGGAAGGGGAAGGGGAGACAGGGAAGGGGAAAACAGAGGGAGAGACTAGGGATGCGACATTCATGAGAATGCGAGAGCTCAGGTACACATTCGTGACAAGGGGAATTCTTCCCTGTTGATCTTGTTAGATCTTTTGTCAGTCTTTGATAGAGTTGATCACGAGGTGGTGTTGGCATGACTGCAGGACCTGGCTGGGGCGTACAGGTCCACTCTCGAATGGGAGGTCCTAGAGAGTGGTGATGGGCAATTGGTCATCAACCTCCCAGGACCTCCCTTGTGGGTTCCTGCAGAGTTCTATTCTGTTTTCCCTCTTGTTCAATGTGTATCTGAGGCTGCTTGATGAGGTCATTTGGAGGTTTGGGAGGAAGCACCATCAGTATGCTGATACTCAGTTTTACCTCTCCTTTTCATCTGACCCAGGCCCTGCTGTCTCAGTGCTTACCTGATGCTTGGTTGCTGTCAGGGACTGGATGAGGATGAGCTGACTGAAAATGAATCCAGACAAGCCTGAGGTGATGGTTGGCTGGCCTTGTTCCCTGGAGGGGATTGGGACTCCTCTTATTGATGGAGTCTGACCCCTTCCCGTCAATCAGGTTCACAGCCTTGGAGTACCTCTGGACCCCTTGCTGCACCTGGATTGTTGGGTTGCGGTGGTGGCAAAGAGTGCTTTTCACCATCTGGTGAGGAGGCTGTGGCCTTTTCTTTCTGACTCAGATCTGGTCACCGTCATCTATGCTTCCATCACCTCAAGGCTAGTTTATTGCAATGCTACTGGGGCTGCCCTTGATGACTGTTTGGAAGGCGCAGCTGGTGCAGAATACGGCAGCTTGCCTCCTTTCAGAGACAAGTCGATGGGGTCACATTACATTGGCGCTCCAAAGTCTACACTGGCTGCCTATAGCTTTCTGGGCACAATTCAAGGTGCTGGTTTTGACCTTTTAAAGCCCTAAACTGTCTGGGCCCACCCCACATATCTGGAATAAAGCCTCTCCTTCCATGGCCCATTGTTGCCCTTGAGATTGGCTGGGCAGAGTATAAGTGTATATTTTAAAATGTTAAATTAAATTTTAAAAATATTAATAGTTAGTCTGTCTGTCTATCTTCTTATACCAATGCATGTAGCAGAGTTGGACAAATGGCCATTCAGGAGCCTCATGTGACTCTTGGGCACCTGTACTGTGTCTCTTGCCAGAATTGACTGCCTGGGGGCATGTCCATGTGGCTTCCTCAGGAACAAGAGAAGCTGAGCTGTCATTTCTGCTGCTGAAGTCACCTGGGGGGACATGCCTTCACCACTGTTGCTTCTGCCCAAACCTGCCAGTCCATCTGGGAACCAGAGCTTTGATGTGGAGGAGTTGCAGGAAGCTGTGCTGTCTCGTTCGTGGGATCAAAAGAAGCTGTGATCAGTGTAATCTGCCTTTGTGGTGCTCGGCAATATGAATTATTAATATCGCTCTTGTACTTTGTAATTTTGCCCACCTCTGGTATATAGACTAGGGCTGAAACGAATATGCAATTTCATATTTGTGAATGTAATTTGTACTTTTGGCCCTACGAGCAATTATCCAAACTATCTTCACAACAGACTCAGTCCAAGGTACATGCACACACCAAGTGCAGGTTGTACGCATGCACCACAAATGCATTGCATGTGCACCAAGTGTATGATGTGTGCAGTTACCATGCACTTGGTGTGCACACGGCCTGCGCTTGGTGTGCATGAGGTATGCACTTAGGGGCCAGTGCAAGGTCTGCATGCACACATCTTGTGTACACAATTCCCGCTCCATGTGCATGCTTGGAATGTGCATTGCACGCCCTAGGTGTGCACTATGTGTGCTTCTGCATCTAGCACATGGACCGTGGATCAGCCCCTTGGGGTCTTTTGCTCTAAAAGACAAAACAAGCAGGCAGATGTAGCATAACAAACAAAACTCTTCAGAAGTGTTTTTGTTGCGAAGTAAAGGACAGTTTCTGCCAAGGTTATCTGGTGCAAAATGAAACCTCAGCAACCTACTCTGTGTTCAATCCATGTCCTTTTGCCATTGTGCCTTTCCTTGATGCCATAGGCTTCATTGCCATCCTTTTCCTCATCCCATTGATGAGGAAAATTATTAATAAAGTAATTAATGGTAAAATATATTAGGGTTTAGAATTAACATGTCAAAAAGATGAGTGGAGGAAGGCAATGGGGAAGATTAGTCTCCAGTAGCCATTGTTTTAGGTTGTCCATAGATTCAAGGTTGATTTTTAAAGCAAATAAAGGTGCTAAATTGATTAGCTTATATCCTGCCATCCTTTATGTTAGTCATAATCTTATGATGTGAAGATATTTTTTTATTTTTTTAAAAAAAATAAAGATCATTTTCTAGCTCTATTATCTGTAAGAATATGGATAGACCTGCTTATTTTAGGAGTCATTTAGAACTAAATTCTGTTTTGACAGGACTTTTACTGAATAATACCGATTACCATGTCAAGTCACTTAAAGATCACCTAGCCACAGTGGATTAAAACAAATTACAGTGACAGGTTTTTTTTTGCTCTAATATCTTAAGGTCTCTAACAGAGTTGACTTTATCAGTGAAAGCAAAATAAAAGGTGATATAGGGTGTTTTCAGACGTTACGGGGCCGCTTGGCCCCGTATCGAAAACAACCAAATCATCCCCCGCCAGGATGACCCCGTCACGCCGTATCAGACGTGCCGGGGATCCCGATGGGGAATCTGGGAGGGGGAGGGGCCGCGCGGTGCAACGTGCGGTCACACGGCCCCACCCCCTCCACGCTCCCCGCTGCCCACTCTCTGGGGAGACGGGAGGGCGGTGGGGCCAATGCGGCCGCAGCATCTGGCTGACTTTGGTCCCCGCCGGGGATCACTTTCACCACGCTTCCCGGGAAATTCCCACGGCTAGCCCGGGAAGCATGGTTGAAAATAACCCCATGTGGGTATTGACCATGGTGAACATCTGGCAGCTGCCAAACAGATGTTCGAGGCACAGTGACCACAGGTGGGTATTCACTGTGATCTCGTAACGTCTGAAATCATCCATTGGTTCCATCATGAATATTACAGTTTGTGGTTACATATCATGTCCCCCCATTCATCTGGACAACACTTTAAGAACAATATCTTCTTATCATGATTTTAAATCATGCACTGTGCTGAAATTATCATAGAAAAATATTTTCTGACACCATCCCAATCTCTGGAATTATTTTATTTTATGCTCAATTTGAAGTCAGGGACTTAAGATATTTAATAGAAATAATACTTCTATCTTCAGCTGAAGTAGTTTGAGAACATGTAGTAAATCTCTGAGATGAACAGTAGAGTATATATTATCTCTATTTTAAAGATAGGGAAATTGAGGTAGCAGTGAAGAAAAATGACTTGCCCAAGGGGAAAAAAAATTGAAGGTGATAGCCAAGAATAGTTATCCTGGTTCCTAGTCTAAGGTTTAAACTGTTAAACAAACCCCTTTGTTTGACATTTTAAGTTGTGCTGAAGTAAGGGATCAAGCCTTGATCCTATTAAGAAATGGTGATATATCAGAACTTTGATACTTATCAGAACTTTGAGTTTATACTTTAATATATAATTTATCCCATGTCTCTCCCACTGTCCCCTCTCCTTGTCTCCCCCTCCTTGTCTTTTAGATTGTAAGCCACAGGCAGGGACCGCGTCTGATTGTATGTTCTGTACAGCGCCAGGTTTTGCAACTGGCGCTTTATAAATGCTTAATAATAATAATAATAATAATAATACTTTTAAAATTATGTATAATTTTATATATAAAATGAGTATTCTCATTATGAGGGGATTGGCTCATTATGTTTAGACAAAGAATTAAGAACTAGTTTGTTTTAGGGAGACGGAACCGGCTTTTGTCATTCTAAAATAATTACATTAGATATGCAGATTCATGATAACACAAAGGTTTTAGGGGTGATTCTCTGTATAGGAGCAAATTCAATACCATTTTAAATCACCCTGCAGGAGTATTTTGCTTGGGGATGGTGTAGACTCTCATTCCGTGTTTTTCTCCCATATAATACAAAAGACTAGATGGCTTTACAAGGAGAAAAAAGCCCATCAGAGGAGATGGCATGCCCTCAATTTCCCACATGAAAAAATGATTGAAAATTCAGTCCTGTGTATTAATGTACCAAAAATGCTATTTCTATTTAAAATGTTAAAGGTAGGATTCTTGAGTAGCACCACAAAATCGACTAGGAAATGGAAGATGAGAGAGTGGTAAGTTAAAGGCAATTTTTGTAACTCCCTGTGTCACTTTGATACAAGTCACAATTAAAAGTAGCAGTTTTTCTGTCTTCCTATAGCCTAAAGCAGCTCTGAAAGTGACACATTTTCAAAGGCAGATCACTCATACATTTAAAAGGGTAAACTGAACAAAAGGAGAAAAAAAAAAGGGGGGGGGAGTAATGGCACTGGTGATCATTGATTATACTAAAAATGGCCTGGAAAAAAAATCTGTGTTTTTACTAGTCTGGCTAAGAAGTATCAACACTGCCATTGTACTCTATCTCCACTTCACTCCCTTCCCCCCAAAAGCAAAAGATCAGTGTTCTCTGTGGATGGTTGGGATTTTAAATAATTTGATTTCTATGTTGTTTTTACTTGTAAGCTGTTCTGAGCCTTACGGATCGGGTAGAATATAAATCTAAAATATAATTTAATATTAGGGCTACAAGCAACAGCACTTGAACTACTCTGAACTTTTCTTTGTGTCCTGTAATTAGAGTCAGCAGCTCTCTAGTTTGATTAAACCCCTTTGCCCAAACAAAATTTATAATGATACTCCAATAACATTTGGGAATTTGCAAGCATGAATATGGGTTTGAAGCATTCAGGTCAAAAATGAGCATACTGGTACTTGCATCTTCATTTTTCCTCACAGTATTTGAAAATGCAGATCATAGATTTAGAGCATAGATTTATGTTGATAAAATGCGGCAAAAGACATTACAGTGAAAACAGACGTGCGGGTGGTGCAGCGGCTCTTTGGGCCAGGGTGGGAAACCAAGGCTACTGCTCTCCAGGTCAGGGAGGGACATTGACCAAAGGTGCGAATGACTGGAGAGTCATATCACTGCATGCCCACCCTGGGTGTGGGGAGGGCACAACAGACATGCAGGTGGATGCCACCGCCCCACCCCCAGTGCCCCACCCTCTCCCATGACAGGACGCTATGGTGGGCCCCGCCCCATGGCAGGGCAGAACACATGCATTGCCCACTGTGGACCAGGTTGGCACATATGGGCAGCCCTTAGCCTGGGATGTGTGCCTGGGATCATCTGGGGGACACATTCTGGGCCACCCACCTACCCATTCCAGGACTTTAGTGGGCCAGCAGGGTAGCAGATGGGTGGTGAATTCCAGGCCACAGCGGGCCAGTGTCACGTTGGTTTTCACCCATAGTATGTAGACATTCATTTCTGTGGCCTTGTTTACATGTTATGGTAAGAACTGCAATAGTTTGTCCTATTTACACGCGTTCCTTTATTATATGTATCTTTGTAAATTTTGTGTGATGTATAGTTGTTATGGCTATATGCCAGTATAAATAATTAATTACTTAATTAATTAATTAAATTAATTAATTCAAGAGCTTTAATACCATGTGGTAAGGAAGCCATAGCAAAAAATATTGTTCCCCATGATGTCACCTGATGTCTGTTCACTTGATGTATATTTTTACTACATATCCCCTATTTGCAGAACCGTTACACATACAAGGTAATAGAGACAAAGTAGTACAATTATATATTTTACTGCACCAACTATAATTGGTGGAGGTATGCAAGCTTTCGAACCTTACAGGGTCCTTCATCAGGCAAGTCAGGAATTAGGTACATGTATAGAGGTACACGCTACATTAGTATAAGCAGGATTAGTGGGCTTAGCTAGTAGTAATTGTCATTCATTTGCAAATGATAATGGTTCTGTAGATGAGTGGGGAGGAGGGGAGTGATCTGTCAGATCATTCATCTCCAAGGAATGGACAGTAGTTAGAAGATATTGCATACTTTGTAGCTTGCTGCCACAATTAGGGATGGGTGAACAGAACCGAGTTCGGCGATTTGGTTTGGTTCAAAAATCAAATTCGGTTCGGAAGTTCGGTTCGGTCAACCGAACTATTCGAGTTCGGTCTGAACTTCCAAACAGAGTTCGGAAATTCAAACCCCATTGAACTAAATGGAATATTATCTTATAGGGATGGGTGAACAGAATCGAGTTCGAAAATTTGGTTTGGTTCGAAAATCAAGTTCGGTTCAGAAGTTTGGTTTGGTCGACCGAACTGATCGAGTTCGGTCCGAACTTGCAACTGCATTTGCCCATCCCTAGCCACAATTACCAATCATAAACTGGTAGTGAAAACTCACTTCATTGCATCCTTTGGTAAACTAACTGCATTACAAAGTTGATTGAGGCAGCACCGTAATTACCAAGGAACTGGACATGGTGAAAAATATCTTTACAAATAAACACCACGAGTCAATACAGTGCCCTGTACGCTATCACTTGTATTGTACTTTGCATGCTTTCGGTCTCTTCAGAGTCTTTTGTTCATTAATAACTTCCAATTCTCTTGAGGCTGGATCCAAAGGTCACTGATGTCAATAAAAAGACTTTACCCCTGCTGAAGGTTGTGTTAATTGTTAATTTGCCTCAAGATATTTTGGAACTAGAGAGGTATAATGGTATTGTGGTTATAGTGGTTGAGATGAGGTCTTGCGGTTATGGTGGGACTAGGAGTGAGTGACCTTGGTTCATTTCCCTGCTGTGCCATAGGTGCCTCATGTTACGTTAGGACCGTTGCTGAGAAAATGAAATTTAAAAATAACCCAAAAAAGGATTTCTTTGGACTTTTACCTTGCATGCAAATGCACATTCACTTTTTGTTTTTGCATTTCCTTTGAGGGCTATGGGTGTTTTCAGATGGACATGGGGTTGCCCACCCCTGCATGCTCCTGCTCGTAGCACCGCCTGTTATGGGATCAGATGGACCCTGCAGGTTCCCCTCCTGTGGTCTGCCCACACAGTGCCCCGCCACCATAGAGTTGCAGGCGATCTTGCACAATTCTCTGGTGTTGCCTGTGGCAATGGCTGGTTAGAAGTGGAGTAGCAGTGTAGGTCCACGCATCAGATGGACAACTGCTCTGCTTTGGGCTGGTGCCATGGGTTTGGTATGGGTTTTGCTGGCCCATTCTGCTGCCCTGGGATGTTCTGGAGTGCCACCACCAGGGCTGCCTTGAAGCAGGCACAGTGTGCTCTGCCTGCAGATCTGGTGGGTCACCTTTAGACAGATGGAAAAATCCAGGGGTGAAGTGGGCTGGTGTGATCAGCACTGGGGCAACCCATCCATCTAAAAACACCCATTGTTAAAATATTTTTTTCTGTTCTTCAGCATTGACTCTCACTATGTATTAATAGGAATTTGTAAAATTCTGGGGGAAAAAATTTATTTAGGGGGGAGGGGGCAGTTAAAGAATTAAAGAAAATAGATAAAAAAGGTGAAATGGAGAGACTGAGCTCCTGCCGATCGGGCTAGCTGCAGGGAGCCTGAGCTCCGACAGAGCCACCTAAAAATCGCTCCTGCAAGCTGCTATGCAGCATTAAAAAAAGCCAAACTCAAAAACAGATGTCTCAAAGAAGAAAAGGGGGAGGAAATAAAGAAAAACACGTGAGTACATGTTTTTATTCACTCCGAGCCCAGATTGCGACTATTGAAGAAGGCCCTGATCTTAGGGATAAAATGGCATCCAGCAGGACTCAGACGGAGCTGACAGAACAACGGCTGGCAGACAACAAGGTAATGAGGATTTTAATGGAAATTAAAAAAAGGTCTGGCCAAGGCTGATGCAGATAGAAACTATTAGGAGAAGTGACAAAAATGCAAACAGACATTGAACAGGGAAGAAAAAACCCGGAGGCACTTAACAAGAGTGGACACAACGGAGGATAGTATTTCCTCAATAGAAGATCAAGCAGTTAAATTTGCAGATCAAACAGACACTCTGCAAAAGCAGGTCTCCTGGCTTAAGGAAAATGTAGAAGACCTAGAAAACCAGTCAAGAAGATCAAACTTGCATGCTGTAGGGATAAAGGAAGGCTTAGAGGCATGAAAGAGTTAATCTGGGCAATATTAGAAACTGGATTCCCAGAACAGCCTAGACTGTACAAGCCAAAAATAGATAGAGCACACAGAATGGGATGCCCACCAAGAAACAACATGGATCCCCCTCATACAATCTTAAAAAAATGTGCATACTACAAAGACGAAGAGGACATCTTGAGATTGGCCGGACAAAAAAGACAACAGCTGGATTTAATATTGAAAAGATAAAGATCTTTCCAGACTATTCCCAAGAAAAGATGTGTAAAAGGAGAAGCTGGATAAAATATATGTGAATCTTAACGGAAAGAGGGCTCCAGCCACAACTCTGGATACCAGCAAAGTTGGCAATAACTCAGAAAGGAAAAAAGAAGATATTTTGAGAGACTGAGAGCACATTCCCACAACCAGGATATCAGCACTTTTTTCTTTCCCCCGCATATTATAATGATGTGGGAAGGACTCCATGCACTTATTTAAGAGTGCTTCCGCTTGTTTTTTAACTGCATTTTGGGGGCAACCAAAAGCTACCTTTACAAGCACGTATTTGACATGCCCCACAGAAATCTTCTTGTGGGAATGTCAGCGCCTCATTTCCCTGGCTCTGGGCTCCGCTCCTCTCCCCTCTCCGGGAGCCAAGAGTCTGGGAAGCAAGGCACTGTGTAACTGACATGATATTGACTAGCCTAGACAGTATTGTGTCAGTTACACAGAGCCTCGATTCCCAGGCTCTGGGTTCCAGAGAGGGGAGGGGAGCGGAGCCAAGAGCCGGGAAATGGGGCATTGTGTAACTGACATGATATTGACTAGCCTAGTCAGTATCATGTCAGTTACACAGCGCCTCACTTCCCTGGCTCTGAGCTCCACCCCTCTCCGGGAGCCCAGAGCCCGGCAAGCAAGGTGCTGTGTAACTGACATGACAGCCACTTCTCCTCTCCCCTCAGCCCCCACCTGAGTGGCTTGTGGGAATGTGAAAGGTGCATTCTTTAAAATGGCTTGAATGCGCAAATTAAATACTGGTGTGAATAAATGTAAGCACATTTTTAAATTGCCTGCATTTAGAAATACCAGCATTTTACTGTATGTGGGAATGCGCTCTGAGGATCTAGAAATTTTCATCCATTGAAACAGACCAGAGCAAGAGGAGAGTGAACAGAGAATACAGGGACAAAGATAAGGAGACAAATAATCCTAAAGTATAGTGCAAACTGCAAAGGCTGAGGTTTGCTACTTTAATTTACCTACACTGCACTAATTTTGGTCAGCTTTTTGTTACATAACAGTATATTTTGGCTTTTAAATTTAGGATAATAGGAGGAAAAAGGGGGAAACAAAGGAGCAAGACATTAAATAAAGTGTTAAGACCGAACTGGGAAGGAGTAGCCTTCCCAGCTTAAGATGGCAAGGCAGAAATAAGAGGTGGGAACCTATTTCTCAATAAGTGACTGACGGGTCCCCCAGATCAGTCTCCCAACAGAGGTGATGGGAGAGAGAAGGGGGAAGATGGGGAGAGAGACAAAGCTACAAGGTAAAAAGATGCAAAACAAGTTTAATAGAAAAAGGGGTTATAAGGTACTAAGCTAGGAGTTACCACTCAGGAAAAGGATCTGGAGGTGGTTGGACAATACAATGAAATTCACAGTGCAGTGTGCAGCAGCAGTAAAAAAAGCAAACAGAATGTTAGGAATTATTCAGAAGGGGATAGAGAATAAAACTGAGGCGGTCATAATGCCTCTATACAAATCAATGGTGTGACCGCACCTTGAATATTGTGTGCAGTTCTGGTTGCCCCATCTCAAAAAAGACATAGCTGAACTAGAAAAGGTACAGAGAATGGCAACAAAAATGATCAAGGGCATGGAAGGGCTCCCGTATGAGAAGAGGCTTGGTAAGTTGGGGCTCTTTAGTTTGGAGAACAGACGACGGAGAGGAGATATGATAGAGGTCTATAAAATCATGAGTGGTGTGGAACTAATAAACAAGGAGCAGTTATTTACCTTCTAAGATAGTACTAGAACTAGGGGACACTCCATAAAACTTATGGGTGGCAAGTTTAAAACAAATAAAAGGAAATATTTTTTCACTCAGCATATAATTGGGTTGTGGAATCTACTGCCAGAGGCTGTGGTAAGGGCCAGTACTATAGCTGAGTTTAAAAGAGGTTTGGACAAGTT
>QEPC01000562.1:1612089-1649213 GCA_003113815.1 Sphenodon punctatus
TAATAAAACAAGAAAATATACAGTTTTAAAAATCATTAAAATACTAAAATATACTAAATTCAACCCTGTCTAGGGCTCCGAGATGTCTGCTCCGTCCTGCCCTCTCCACATTTCCCCTCCTGAGCCCAACGGCCACAGCACTAATGATGACAACGATAACATTGTCGTTATCATTATCAATTGTCATTTTCGTTATTGAAATAACAATAAAGACAATTTTCATTATTGTTATTGTATTAACAAAAACAACATGCACAGCCCTAAAACAGACAATTTTCTCTTCATAGTCTGCTTGGGAGGATATCTGAGGCAGTGTTTCTAATAGAGATAATGGGTAATTGGAATTATAATTCTGCTTCTGGAGTATCCTCAGAAATGGTGAGACTTCTTGCTAATGAGAGCAGACAACAGCACATCTAGTGTATAAATCCACGGCAATACAGTAGCCCTTTATTTTTGTCTCTCATGTGTCCTCTTGAAATGTTATTTCCATAGCAATGTGTTGGCTGTGGCCAAAAAGCAAACATAAAACCCATTCCTGTACTTACATATCACCAAGCCATAAAAGCACTTTGAGAATTTTGAAAGTGAAGCTCTCTTGCTTCCCGACATCACAAGCTTCTGAAGAATTGGAACTTCCCTGAATACTGGGGAAGAATATCTCACTGCTGACCCTTCTTGCACTCTCTTCATTCATTTCTTGATTTACAACAATTTCAGTCTTTTCGACAATTTTAGGTAAGGTAGTCCTCTGAATGTGTTCATGTCATCATATTAGGCATTTTAGGTTGTGTCACATAAGTGCACTGGGTTTCATCACACAATAGAATTAGCTTTAATGCTGTACCTGTCAGGTGACTCACTTTTTAATCCCCATGCTTACACATCAGGTGGCGGCATATTTAATATTCCTTAGAAAATAAACACACATGAAATTTATGGAGTGGATGATTTTAGCTGGCTATCCACAAGGAGGCAACATATTTTCTTACAATGTATGCATTAGGTAAAAGGTTAAAGGAGATAAGTACTTCCTTGTAACAGTATATGTTTGAGTCCGTCTTGGGAAACTGGAATGTCCTAGAGTGCAGAGCCCTCTTACCATGGAAAAGCTACTCAAGGGGTGAGAGGTGGAGCGGGGAGGCTGGGGCAGTGCAATCATTCAGAAGTATTTCTTTTCTGTGGGGCCCATAGTAATTCAGTGCACCTCCACAAGAGTTTGTTTGCTGAGGAATGCCAGAATCAAGTCAGCTGGAATTGCATTGCTTTGGCAGCTGCCCAAACATGCTTCGTAGGGAGCCCCAGACATCATATTAATGCCCTGCCTGGTAACTGCCTCTGTTCCTAGAGTAGCCTGCTGTCAGCCAGCAAGTTGAAATTATTCTATAGGTTATATGAAATTGAAAATAGCATTTCCACTTTATAAGTGTATAATAAAGGTAGTGAGCCTACTCTGAAATCTAAAATGGTGCAATCATTAATGGTAATGCGTCATGATTAGCAATTTAATTGTCTCCAAAAGACATTACTCTACTTTTCTCTACAGTTTTCTGACTCATTTTGGGGGACTACTTAATCTTTTCTAATGATTTTCATTAGTTGTAAGTACTCCTAGGTTTAAGTCTATATTCATTCTTAACTGTAGATTCTCTTTGATATATTCATAGAACGTACACTGATGTTAATGGAAGTTATATGGGTACATTACTGTACAAGAATATGCAGCCATATATGATATGCATCTGTATTAATATGAATATGATTTGTCTGTGTACTGTACATATTATGACCCTGAGCTAAGGTCTATGCACATGCAGTGTGCACACATGCATACCAAAACTACAGTTGTGTGAGTGCACACAGGGTGCGCACGCAGGAAGCTCCCAGGAAAATCCCCTGCCTCCTGATGGCTGTACCACTGCAGTAGCCCCTTCAGTCCCACCTCACCCTCCTGGCGGCAGCACAGTTGGGAGGTGAGGGACTTTCCTGGGGCACTCTGTGTGGGGGCAAACAACTCTAGTTCTGATCTTCATGAAGGAACCTTGGCTTGGGGGCCAATGTAGTAAACACTTAAACTAGTCTTATCAGACTGTTAAATAAATACATTTAAGTGTGATGGTTTATTTGCAGAAAGTAGTCCCTAATTATTCAGAAGGTATTTTAGCCTATCTGCCACTGCCCTTGATTTGTCAAGTTACCCGAAGGCTAAATGACTTGACCCAGGATTCCTACGTTGCCTTTGAATGGGCATCCTTCTGTTCCAGTCCTTGGCTGCGAGTTCCAGAATAGGGATGTGCAAGAGAGAACATTTTTGTTTTACTTAGATTTGATTTTTCCCCCCTGTTTCTTTCTTTTCTGTTTCATTTTTATTTTGTTTAAAATTCTGTTTTCCATTCATTTCAATGGATATTTCATTCATTTCACTGGACATTCACTTGCATGGCTTCAGTTTGCAAAAATAGCAGTTTTAAGTTGGCTCTCTGACACTTTCCCATCCCCAAACTGTGGCTGTGAACGGTTAAGTGTCATTAGGTGGGTCTCACTGTGGGCATAGTGCCTGGTGCATCTCTCTCTCATTGAGGTGGGAAACAGCAGCAGTGTGCAGGCATTCTCATTGGTGACTCTAACTCTTAAGTGACCCACATCCATTATAGATGTGACTGGCAGGCATAAGAGAGAGAGAGAGAATGGGTGTAAACAGACAGACAGCAGCACCAGCCCGCTTCACCTCCAGGCTGGATGGTCTGTCTGAAAGTGGCCTCCAGATGTGGAAGTGGAGCTGGCTGAGCCTGCTCTGGGGCAATGCTGTTCGCTACACTCCGGAACATCCCAGGGAGCCACCAGCAGAGCAGACCAGCCAAACCTGGGGCATATGCCTGGATTGGAGCTGCTGTCCATTTACTCAGTGGGTTTGGCCTGCAGGCGCCAGCCTAGACTCTCGGGCGATCTGCTTGCAACTCTTTTGTGTGTGTGCATGGGGGCCGGGGAGGTGCTGTGCGAGCCAACCATGATAGGGGGAACCTGCTGGGTCAATCTAAAGTATATCCAGGTGGGGCTGGGAGAGGGTTGATATGAGGGTGCACCCTCTGAGCAGCTCCCATCTAAAAGCACCCAATGTGTCAGGCAGCGAGTGGGCAGAAGAGCAGCAGGCTCTGGAGAGTCACTTGTCAGCACCCTAGAATACCTGTTGCCAGGGGCTTCTTTGTGTCAGGTAATGGGATGGGACTACCAACATTTTGGCAATCCTATCCCTAGGCGTTAGAAGGCAGTTATGGGCTAAAAAAGTATTGGTGGACAGTGGTGACTGTTTGCAGACAGGTGAAAATTGCATTTGAGAGGGTGGGAGAATAAGGGGGCGGGGGCGGGGAATAAAACCCGGGCTGATCTGGAGTACAAAGAAAGATATCTTTCATTAAAGCAGGTAGCAATGTAGGGGCAGTGTTGGTCTCACTTTCTCTCCTTCAGGCAGGCAGCAGCACTGGGAGAGCATGCTGGCCAGTCTGTCTCTTCCAGGTGATTTTAATTGTTGAGAAACACTGAACACAATAATATAGGAAGGAATAAGAACTGCATGCTAGATTTATAAGAGAAGTTCGTAGTCTTGAAACTTTTTGCTTAGAGACAAGCTTCCTTGGTTTTGGGAAAGCAGGAAAAGCACCTGGGTTTCTGCCTGTCTCATATTCTCATGGGCAAGAGCAGCAAGCAGGCACCTGGGTCTCTCTCACTCAGTCATCATCTGTCAGTGGCACCCTGGAAACAGTGGCACCCTACAAACAGTGGGCCCTTCAACTTGCAGAGATTAGGATAGGATGGAGTCTAGAGAGACTGGTGGGTGGCAGGATGATGGAGCAGCAGGTACTGGCAGGCAGAGGCATGGTTTGGCAGTGGCACCCCAGAAATGGCTGGTCCTTCAACTTGCAGAGCATACCCCAAGGGGAAAGATTAGGTTAGGGGCGAAGAGAGAGAGACTCGCAGGAGGAAGCTAGCATCTAATCAGGAGGACTTGGGAGCTGTGAGAGAGGGTATGTGCACAGGAGCAGCAGTGCCCACCCTAGACTGGCAGTGCATCGATCACCCCAAGTCACAGGGCAGCTGGGGAAGCCCCAGCAGTGACAGGTTCACTTTGAAGAAGGCAAGCTGTTCCACCAATTGAGGTGCCATCTGTGAACAGTGTGGATGAAGAATATCCCCTCCCACTAAGAACACCCATTGACTGCGCACACTAGTTGGTGGACATGACAGCAGTCCTACAACCACCCTTGAGTACCTAGTAGAGAAGAGGATCAGTGACAGCATTCTCAAGGAAGGACTCCTCAAGATAGACCGCTTGCACACATGCAGATTTTTGTGTGAGATAGCAGTGATCACGGACGATTCTCGCATGGCTGTAAGCCAACGTTATTTTCTTTTCATGGGGGGGGGAGTGCAAAGTCATGTGACATTAAGCAATCCATTATTAAATTTAATGCATCAATGCATGTTACAACTTTCCTTGGAAAATTGCTGCGGGAAGACTATGGCAGGGCTGCAGGAGTGTGCTCTGCACATGGGTTTTAAGAGTGGCCCCTTCAAGAGCTAAATGGATGAGGAACCAGCAGGCAGCTAGGGATGTGTGAACAGAACTGAGTTCGAAAATTCGGTTCGGTTCGAAAATCGAGTTCGGTTCGAAAGTTCGGTTCAGTCAACCGAACTATTCAAGTTCTGTAAAATTTCAAACTTTTGAACTGAGTTCGTACATTCAAAACAGGCTTTTTTGACCTTCCGAACTGGTTCGAATTCGACCGAACAGTTTGGTCGAATTTGAGTTCGGTTTGAAAGTTCGGTTCGGTCAACCAAACTATTTGAGTTCGGTCCGAACTCCAAACTTCCGAACTGCGTTCGCACATCCCTACAGTTAGACAGAGAGAGAGGGCTGCAAGAGGGGAATGCTACAGCTAGACATGAAATTGAACTGAACCTGACAACCAGGCTAGCAGTAGCGGCGCAGTCAGCCTGAAAGGAGCAGTGGAGAGCGTGCTAGAGACTGAAGCCAGGCTGGGAGCTAGTGAGCTTGCCTGGAAAGGTACTTTGGGACCCCATGTTGATTGATGAAAAGGGAGCTGGATGCTTGGACTGGAGTAGTGTCCTGTAACATATCTGTAGCAACGATCCCTTACATCGGAGTCAGTGAAATACATACATGTCAAGAAGATCCATTTTGGTTTAGTTTCCATCACCTACCTCCCCTTTAGCTGATATTTGTTTTGTTACACTGTTTTGTTCCCTATCATGCAAATCCAGTTTTCTTGTGCAAAGAGCTGAATCTGTATTTAATTAATATTGCTATAATTCTGTCAATATGATTTTTCCCACTGTATGTTTATCCATTATATTTGATTTTTTCAAATTAGGATATGTTCTCACCTCCACTCCAGGGTCATACAAGAACAGTTAAAATGGTTCCATTGGAAATGAGTCCAGGCCTGTAAAGGTGCTTTTTTCATCCTCCCCTTCCCCTTTATTGCTCCTGTAGGTGGAGGAGCAGCCCCCACCCTTCCCCCACTCTGGTTCAGCCCTGGGAAACAGTTCCGTGGAACTCTGGGCCTGTGTCAACAGGATCAGGTGCTGGAGGAAGCCGCCATGACCGCCAGTCATCTGTTGGAGTGGTGCGGAGGTGTGCGCTCTGGGTCGCCTGCCCATCAGCCAATGGAGGGAACCTCGGGGAGGAAGAGGAGCAGCCCTAGCTGCAGCTGGGGAACATCCCTGGTATTCCCTAGCTGCATCACTGTGTTGCTCTATCTTGAACCTGGATCAACTTGGATCAGTGAGGGATGGGGGGGGGGTCTCCTTGTCAAGGAGAGCAGTGCTGTGCTCAACAGCACGGATTCCCCCTCCCCCCTCCTGTAAATTTCCAGCCAGGAAGTGCCTCCTGGCTTGACACTGACCAGTGTGGGGAAGGCTGGTCAGGGTGGGGCAACCCGTGCAGCCAGGCCTCTTGTGTCCATCACGTGGCAAGTTGTGCCTATGATAGTGCTGTGAGTGATGGGCACTAGTGACTGTCATGCATGGCTACATCATGGCTGGGGGATGGGAGTTTGGTCCGATTAGGGGAAGAGAGGTGGGGCATGCATTAGTTTGGCTGGTGCTGCAGCCCACGATGGCGGTGGCTCCAGCAGTGGCCGGCCTGCCCGGCTTCTCTGCTGGCTCTGGCTGGCTCCCTGTGCTGGCCCTGCAGGTTATCGGGCTGCCTGGGAATTGGGTCTTTTCTACTCATGTGTAGACACCCATTGTGTTATAAATGTACAGAAGGCTGGATTCTGTCTGTTGGGAAGGAACACATCCTGGTCTCATCTTGAATGGAAAAGGGGAAGTTAGATAAGATTAATCAGGGACAGACATCTTACAGAGCTATTTACTGAATGACTGACTGCTGCTTACTTTCCTATTTTATTTTATTTTGTACAACTTTAGAGAGGTTGTTAAGTGGCAGTACCTAAATTACTGGGACATGACTGTTGCTACTTCTGTCTGTTAGCTATTCAAAGCTTCGTCTAGGGTACCCCATCCCCTATGTCTCTGCGTTAAATTGCTTTCACACAGTCTGGATATAGCTAGGGATGTTTGGGTTTTTGGGGGGCGTGGGGGTGAGGTGGGGAGTCTACTGATGCTGACAGTTCTCTTCAGTGAATCAGCTCCCTGAAACTAACATTTCTGAATTGCTTTTTGTGTTACACTGTTTTCATCCTGTTCTGGAGATTATTTAGGACAGGGTGCTTTGGGGAGTGGGGGCATGGTGGTTGCTGTCGGTGGTGTCATCACTGTGCCTCAGGTGGCAGTCTGTGGACTGGCTGAACTGAACAGCTTAGTGGAGCAGCAATGATGAGGACAGTTTGTATCAGCCTAACAAAACTAGTGCCGAGATTATTATTATACATCAAATAAGTGAACCTTCCATTTCCCAGCTGAATGCTAATGCTCTGACATGTTAGTGTACAAAAATCCATCTGTGTCCATCGCTGATGAAAGTGGCTTTAAACTATTTGTCCTGTCCACTCACTAGCATGTAGTCTGAATGTGTCTTTAGGACAGTAGGTGGTGGTGTAAGCCCACACCAATCCTGTCTGAAGCCAAAATTGGTAGACACACTTATCTTTGTTAAAAAAAATATATATATTAAAAAATGAAACGTACCACTGCTACATTATAATGTGCAAATGACCATCTAGCATGTATATTTTAACCTCTTTTAAATCAGTAGCAGAGTTAGCAGCAGTTCTACAAGTGTTTTTCTTTCCCTACAGGCCTGTCAAACTGGCAGAACTAAAGTTTACTCCTACATAAAAAACCCAACTCCCCACCCATAATAACCCCAAATACAGATAAACACACATTCAAGAAACAAAAAACACTAACCCCACGCACAGCCCTAGTGAATATTTAGTGGGAGCCAAACACAGTTCAAAAACATGCACCAACATGCATGAGAATTAGCTAGTTCAGGATAACACCCGTTTTCTGTTACCTTGGTGCAACTCCAGAACAAATCTACAGGTGTCTGAATTTACAGTATAGTAATAGAGCAAAATGTGGCCCTTTCTGACTGGCATGAACTAGATTTGAATCAGTGACCCAGAGGTGAAATGCTCCATATCCTATTACCAGTTCTCAGAGCTATCCAATTGCCCTGCGAGAATTACTGTTACTTTAACTAAAGGCTAGAGCCAGACAGAGTTTTCAGTTGTAAGATAGTGACAAAATGGATCTCGCTTATGAGAGTGTTAACACATTATGAATGACTGTATAACTGAACTGAGCACTGAAGAGTCCCAAAGGGGTATGGTCTTGCCATTCCTTACTACCAGAGCATGCAGAAATCTCTCTCTAGCACAGACTTCCTCTGATAATACCTAAAGGGAAGTGTGGTTATCAAGTTTAGAATGCAATACAAAATTGTTTCCTTAACTTTTTTGCATTCATCCTTTTAAACAAGAGTCTATGAGGGCTGAAGTACCCAAGATATGACTTTCTATGGTCTGCATTTTAGGGGCTTGATTTTATTGAATACCACTTTATTAACCTGTTTCATTGGCATAGTTTAATTAGGTCTAATTGCAAGCTTATTTTAATTTTAAACTCAGGAATAGGTTTGCTTGGTTTTTGTTTGCATGATTAAACGAAGTAACTGAGGTCCCCATCTGAATGTGTAAGACTCATGCCTGTGATTGATTAAATCTGAAAGCTTATCAATTTGATTTAAATGATTGATGTTGATTATTTCCTTTTGAAATTGTCCTATCTCAATTTTTGATCAAGTCACTGAATTGAATGCCAGATATATTACAGCAGCTGTATTGATTGGTTTGTTTTGATTTATGTGTTGATTTTTGATTTGAGTAATTTTAACATGAGTTTGTAGCACTAATTAACATTTTAGTTTCAACAAACTGGGATTGGATTTTCCATTAAGAATGTGTAATTTTGCAGTGGGAATTCATGAGATACGTAAGGTAAAAGTTGAATGACTTTAACTCTTTACTTGCAGTCTGATGTAAACTGTTTTGCTCATTTTACAGCAAAATAAGAATAATATATGATTATTCCTATATGTGTTAGATGGTTATATTTCCTAACTTAGTTGCATTTGCAGTAATAATAGCTAATGGAATCCACATAAGCTTAGATGTCATGTTGTTTTAGCTCTATTGCTTCTCCTCTCCAGTTTTAAATGCACAAGCTAATCGAGTAGAATCCATTTTTAATATGATGCCAAAGAACATTTTATAAATTGTACAAAGATATGTACTATAATCCCAATTCTGGACAAAATGACTGTCATAAGGTGAAAAAAGATGTGACATACGCCTAATATGGCCTGCCTGGGCCAGGGAACCACCTGGACGTCTGTTCCGCAGCTGCCAGATAATGGGCCGGGCCTGGGACTGTCCTAGGCCGGGTGGACATCTAGCTTGGAATGCATCTCCTGGGTGATCCCAGATGCACATCCTGGGCTAAGAGCCGCACACACGGTCCAACACCGGCCAGTGTGTCTGTTTGGCCCCACCATCCTTGCTGTGGGGCAGGTGCCACCATGACTGGTTGCCATGGTGGGGTGGGAGCCCCTACCTGACCTGGAGAGTGGCGGATGTTTGGTCGGTGCCCCTACCTGACCTGGAGAGTGGCGGATGTTTGGTCGGTGCCCCTACCTGACCTGGAGAGTGGCGGATGTTTGGTCGGTGCTTCTACCTGACCTGGAGAGTGGCGGATGCTCATGCTGTTCCCCCCCCGGGGAGTCACCACGACACCCACACATCTGTTAACTTTTCACCCATAGTTAATAAATATGTAGCATTACAATGTAGCTGGAACTGATCTAGTACACCAATTCATCTTTTGGTTTTGAGAGAAAAAGAAAAAAAAGAAAAAACCCTTGCAAAAAGAGATGACCTACAACCTCCTCTGGTCATCCTGAAAATTTTGGTTAAGATTTTCAAAAATGGGTTTCCGAAAATTTGGCTGCTTGCATCCTTACTTAAACACCAAAATATATTATCTGACTTTTAAAAGCACTAAGTATTCACAAATAACTTGACATGGAAAAATTGTAAATTGGATTAACATGATTCAACCACTTGTAAACTCTTTAAATAATGAAACTAATTGTTGGTGAGCAATTTTTTCAAATTTTGGCCAAAACATTTTGTGAAGAATCACTTGTGTGTAACAACCAACCAGCTCTACAGAGATCTATCAGTTTGCAAGTTCATTGGCACCTTTTTATTGCTCTTTGCATTGGAAAAGGTATGCTCATTTTTAATATTTGCTAATTATGGTCATTCATATCTTGAGCCTGTAAATCTGTGTGCAAGTAAAACTTCCAAAGACTTCAGTGACAGTAGCATTAACTGATGTGAGAAGAAGCTGGAGAGCTCCTACGTTATGAACAAGTTTGCGTTTGAAAATGTAACTCTATTTTCTACAGGTCAGTGAGTTTCCCAAGGCTAGAAATACCCACAGTAAAAGAAGAAGAAAAAATAACAATAAAAGAAAGAAAAGAATTTGTGGGAGAAAATCAGTACAGTATTTGCTCTGGAGCAAAACAGATTGAAACATTAGAGCCGAAATAGAGGGGTGAACTTCCCCATTCATCTTAATGGCGTGCTAACTTCAAAGGCTAGCTTTGGCTTTTTATCTTAATATTTGTGACTGGATTCAGTGCTCATGAAAAAGCAATCTAAATAGGGTCTGACTTGAGCCAGGTACAAAGCTGGCAGGTGATATGTAGAACACAAGCTTCCACTCTCATACATATCTTTTTTGATTGCTCCTCCTTCCTGACCTTGAGCACAGCTGCTATATGAATCCTAGGTCATTTTTGAGCACTGTTGCACCTAACGGATTTGCTTTTGTGGTGCTCACAAAGAGGGGTCATAATGAGATAGGCAGTGCATTGGAAGGCAGGATCAAAGGTATAGTGTTAAAGTATGATGTGAGAAAAATTCCACTATCTGCAGTTTCTAAACCACCATCGGTGTTTGCTTGATATTTGCAACATTATTGATGGCTGCAGTTATAATATCTCCTGGGGCTGTCTCCTCCTATGTGAGGAACTTAATAAAAGAAGCTGACAGATGGATATCCTCCTATCAGTTCTACATGAATTTCAGAATCTAAAGGTACTCTCATTTAAAAAACTAAAATTGACTTTCTCCATTATGCACCCTATGTCAACTAATTATCATCCAAAACAAAGCACCAAAAAAATTAGGGTCAGAATCAGAAACTTTTTGATCCCTGCTGTACATGGAAATTAGATCCCCATGAGTCTGCCTGATGTGTGCACCATGAAAATCGCTTCCTCTATGCCCTCCTTGAAAAACAGATTGCTCCCCTCTGATCCATTGAAAATGCAACTGCTAGATCATTTTCCTTGCCTGTCACTCTGATCACATCATTCCTTCCTTTTTACTGGTCTAATCTGTGCACTGAATGAAACCAAGGGTCCTGGAGAAAAAAAAAATAGTCTGTGGTCATATAATTAAAGACTCGGTGCAATCCACAAACTGCTTACTCCTGAGTAGCCCCACTGAAACCCCCACCGGGCATCTACTCTGAAGTAAGTGGCTTGTGGAACACAACCTTTATCATAAAAATGTGTCCATGAAGGGACATGATTGAGATTATGCAGGCAACAGTAAATTTGGCATTCTCTAACTTTTGTGTGTTGCATGGTAAACCCACCATGTTATGGGGAACACTGTAGCAGAACCAGGCCCCAAAACAGAGGTCGTTTTTAAATGGGCACAGCTGTGGGGCGGGTCCGTGTGTGCTGCATGGAGTGTCCACGCATGTCCAGCGAGTGTGTGTGGGGTGGAAGGAATCAAATGGGCCAGGGATGAATGTGCAATGAGTGTGCGCCCCTTCCCACACACTTGCTCCATGCGTGGGTGAGTGATGTGTAGGTCATGGGAGTGTGTGCCCACCTTCACACAGGCACCCAGATGGGTGGGCCTCCGTGAGCGTGTCTTTTCTAAAAACAGCCAGAATTTTATGGGGCTCTGTGCTCTTAGTGCTTGTTTATTCATATTATACTGTTTGCCGCCACCACAGACAACTGAGTTATTACAGGCTCGTAGGGTAACTGAATCTAGAAAACAGGGTCTTCTGGTTCCCGGTTCCCAGTTCAGTGTATCTTTCTTTATGATTTGTTGATGGGGCCAAACAGCAGTAGGAAGATTCATGTTGTCTGTATCCAAGACCCCCCTTTGAGAGATTCTGCTCAGTGTGTGGACTGCAAAGTGAAACTCTGGTGTGGTGTATATGTAGGGCTAAGAGAATGTTGAAGTACTCTGGCATGCCACCCACAAACTGCTATTTGTCGGCACACACCAAGAAAGGAGACAGGACATCAGTACTTGGATTGAAATATGGCTGCACCCTTTATTAATCCAATTACAACAATTAGAATTAGGTGAGGGGGTTGACGTCTCCTATTGCGATTCGGGTCCAGTATCAACCGTTAAAAATGTCAAACTAATTAACAACAGAGGAGGTCTCGATATACCCTCGATAACCTCCTCACAAAACGAAGGCCTCCCCTTCGTCCAGTGCTGGGGGTGCGGCCAATGGGAACGTAGTCCTTCTGAACTTGAGTAAGGCATCAGGTGCCCACCAGTGGAGGGCCATACTATGCCCTACCACCATGACAGGTCACCCTTACCCCGGGGAACCAGCGCCTCGCCTGCCATACCCTGCAATGCGTTAAGTGTGGCTCGCCCATCTCTTAAGGAGATGTCTCCTATGAACAACTTATTCTACTTCCCAACCGATACTGGACCCCCGCCACCAGGAGCTGCACAACTTAACTTGCGGGTCCAGCCCCCACACCTAACCGATAACTTCTAACATTCTATCACATAGGGCTTGCAAATACAACAAATTACCAGCCTGGGACAGGTGGACACCATCCCCCCAATATAATTCTAAATTTTTATGCGAAATTGCCCCATGCCTAATTGTGCCCCCTCCAATACCCCTGCACCACTTCCCAATTTCCCTATTGACTGTCTTCCTGGTTTTGTCCACTTTCCTCGGTGGTACCCTATCCTCCCAACTCACCCTTTCTACTAATCCAGTCCAAATCACCTTACAGCTTTCTAACATTTCTTTAACTACCCAGAGATCCCGCTTTATGTCCCTAATTAATTGTACCCCTTTTAGCCTTGGCAAATCATTCTCCCCTAGATGAACCACCATTATGTCCGGCCTACCACGCTTTGTGCGCAATGCACAATGCTGTTCCCATCACATACTGCTCTTCCCATGCCATTTGATCGTTGCCCATCCTGACAAACCCAGCTGGGTTCCTAGGCCACTGCTCCTCACCGCCTTTGCTGCCCAGTGCACCAGGCTATGCCCTATAATCCAGATTATTGATCTGTGACCCAGGACAGGATCTGTCAAAGAAAACACAAATTAGGTCACTGTGTACCACTGGCTGGGTCCCCTCGCACATATGTGCGGTAAACCCTAGACCGCCACCGCCCAATCCTCTGTATATCCCTGGTGTCTATGCCCATCTGAGCTGCAAAGGAGGCTGCTCCAATTCTAAATGAATGGGATCCATACTCCCTGGCTGGCAGGCCAATCTGGGTAAGTACTGCCCGGAGGATGGCAACAAATTGGTACCTGGTAACTGGTGCCCCACCTTGATGACAAAAGAAGGGGCCAGCCACCTTTGGGTGAATTTCTTTGTAAAGCTGGACCGCCAACACTGGGCAGATAGCCCTGTCTCCTGCTCTAGCCAGCCTAACAATGCGCCCATGTCCCCGCTGATCTGTCTTTGATCTCCTTAGGTGGATAGCTAGCTGCTGATACCCAAGTGTAATGTCCTGCCTTGCCACTACCCTATCTGACTTATCCCTAACTGATTTAACTACCAACTCGCTAACCCTAAAAGCCCGCCAAAATGCCACTTTAAACAGTGCCGCAAACATACTTGTTTCAAACTCATTGTAACACACCAATGATAATGAACTAACAATTCTTCCAAACAGCTGTGGTGTAATGGGAAGCCTCGAATCACCCACAGATGGTTGCTCGCGAGACCATGCCTCGATTATTTCGCGGGCAAAGAAACCCCTAACTGGTGTTGGGTGGCCCGCCAACTGGCTCATAAAACCTATTGCCGCTAACTTCCCGGCAGTCGTTCTCACTGCTAATCCCTCCCCCCTAAAGGCCAGGGCAAACTGCAAAACTTGCACTTTGAGGATGGGGAAACCCAGGCTCCATCCGTGCTGGGCCCAGAATTGTTGAAATGCCTGAAAGGCGCTGGCATATGCTGTTGTGTAGAGCTCTAAGATCCAAGGCTCCGCAGGCATTGCGGCATGGGCTCCGGGTTTAGGTAGGCATGAGGTGCCAGCGCGTGGAAATGCTCCATCTGGAACCGAGAAAGAGCATCAGCAATCTCATTCTCGATTCCTGGGACGTGCTTGGCGTGGAATAAGATGTTGTGCTGCAGGCAAATGAGGACCAAGGCCCTCACCAACATCATTACCCAATGTGAGCGTGACAACAGTGTGTAACCATGTGCACAACTGCCTGGTTGTCACACCAAAACAGTATCGCTTTGTCTGCCCACTGCTTGGTCCAGAGGTGTACTGCTACTACTATCGGGAATAACTCCAGAAATGAGAGGTCCCTCATTATTCCCTCAACCCGCCATTCCTGCGGCCACCTGCCTGCACACCACCTGCCGTTAAAGTACAGCCCAAACCCCTGTGCACCCAATGCATCTGAATGGACTTCGAGCTCTGCTGCCAAAAGGAGATGCTCCTGCCACACACTCACCCCATTGTACCCGAGGAGGAATTTAAGCCAAACCCCCAAGTCTGATTTCATGTCCTGTGTAACCCTAATGTGGTAATGTGGCAACGGATTGCCTGTCAATTTGCCATACAGCCGGGACATAAATGCTCTGCCTGGCGCTATCACCCTACACGCAAAGTTCAAGCTGCCCACCAATGACTGCAGCTGCTTAACCGTGATCTTGGCTACTCCCATATACTCCTCCAACTTGCTAATAAGTGTCTTCAATTTGTCCAATGGCAGCTGGGACACGCCCGCTACTGTGTCCAACTCAATGCCTAGATATGTCAAAGTTGTAGTTGGCGCCTTGGTCTTCTCGACCGCTAAAGGAAAGCCCAGGTGCCTGGCGACACTCATAAAGACCTCCACCAGGACGGCACACTGATGAGACCCCACCAGCCCGACGAAGAGGAAGTCATTGAAATATTTTGTGATGGCTCTGCCTTCAGAAGTACAGCACACGACTCACTCAACCAGGGAGTTGAAACGCTTGAATGCTTAGCATTAGATCGAGCATCCCATGGGCATGACCTTATCATAGTAGTACCCGCCCCCCCTGAAAATGGAAGCCCAGAAGGGTAAAGCTATCTGGGTGCACTGGCAACAAGCGGAACACCGATTTGACATCACACTTTGTGAGCAAAGCTCCCCTGACGAATTGCCTGACCAATGCAACCACTGTGTCGAAGGTTACATAATGCACCAACACCAGCTCCCTTGGAATCCCATCATTGACCAACCACCCCCATGGGTAAGACAAAAGGTAAATTAGATGATACTGTCCCTGGACCTTTTTTGGCATCACACCCAACAGGGAGAAGATCATGCCAGGCAATGGGGGGTTCCAAACGGCCCGGCCACCTGCCCTTCAGCTACCTCCTTAGTGATTTTGTCGGCAGCGATTTCTTCCATACCTAACACTGACTTCAAGTTGGGGACCATACTGCCCAGCTGCACGTCAGCCGCCTGTATTTTGAACCCTTCCCTAAAACTCTGAACAACATATTGAACTTCCTGCTGGTTGGGATGTGCCAGCAGGGCAATCCTCAGTCTCTCCACTTTAATGGGTGACAGGGTCTTTTCCCACAGGTCTCGTGCCCCCGGACCCTTGACCCCCTGGGACCTTTGCCTTATTCCCTGGCTTGTGCCTGGTGCAGGCAGACGTGGCATGAAATCCCCCACAGGAGGAGCAGGTATGCCAAAACCTGCACGCCGGGTGGGTACACTTCCCGAAGCGATCGAATTCCCAGCACCGCCCCGTGCTCTCTTATGCCGCCTGCCTACCCCAGGCCTTTGCTGGGTCATTTATCGGGGCCACCCCTCCTCTTGCCAAGCGGTGGCTGCTGTCTGCCTTTGGTGCCCCACCCACATCACTCATGCAATTTAACCAAAGGTCATGTGCATGAGTGTCCCATCGGAGACCTGGTGTGAAAGTTTCCCGATGTCAGAATGCCTCGTCATATCTTAACCAGGTGCCAGGGGGGCCGAGTCTCGTAGGCCCTGTGGATAATTTCCCCGTATTTCAAAAGGGAACATTATCAGGGAACATTTCCAGAAGCACCCCATGGTAGATCACATACGCTGCCGTCCAATTGGCCCAATTCCGGTCAGCCTTTGGTTGCTTGTATTTCTCCCTGTCCTCCTTATCTTCCTCTTCCCCTTGATCCACTATTGGATTACTAAATAACAGAGCAAAGAGGTCGACATACTCGCCTCTCCATATTTTCTCCCTCGTGGTGGGCAGCAAATGTTCCCCAATAGGCGAGAATAAACTGGCATATGTGCCCCCGAGCGGGGTGGGGGGATGCACCCCGACATGGGATGACCCACCTGGCTGGCCCCGCCAGGGGCCCACACCTGCAATGCGTGCTGGGGCTGGTATTGGCCCCCCGCCACCCTCCCAGTTGCCCCCTGCCGACCTAACTGTTCCTGTCATTGTCCCGTACCAGCCCAGGGAATGATAGGGGTGCTCACTTGCACCCAACCCCCATTCCACCAAAGATACTGCAGGGTCTTTCTAGCGGGAAGGATTCTGCCTCCTCCCTCCTTTCGACACCTGAGGGATTGTGGGTCTGCCCATGCCACCCATCCCCCCATCCTGATAGCCTGGTCCTCAGCATGGGAGTGCCTCCCATGATGGGACAGGGGTACAGAGCCCCAACGCCCCCCCCTCCCACGCATTCCCGTGCCCTATCGGCAACCATCCCCCCACTGTGTCCAATATCTGGCTCAACTGCACGGGGCTGGGAAGGTGTTGCTTGTGCCACTTTCCTATTCACTAGCGCCCACTCAAGTGCCTCGATTCACACAAAAATGCCAGGTTCGTCACCCTTGTCTTCCTCGTGGCTGTCATCCTCATCTCGCCTGTAATCACACTGAAAGGGAGGGTCACTATCCTCCTGCACATCACTCCCCCCGGACTCGGCATTTGCCCACCCTGCCAGATCCTGGTTAGGCCTGAGCACCTGGTAGGAGGGACCCCTCCTCCCTGTGGGCAACAACCCCATGAGCGCCCCATCATCGTACCGCGTGGGGAGAACACTCTGCCTGGTACTTCACCTGGACTGCGCCACCCTATCCTGCTCACAGGCCCATTCCCTCTGCTCACCTGGACCGTGTCCTGTGCTGGGTGCAGCCGGTAGTTCCTTTGCCAGGGCCTGCGCTGCGTGCACTGATGGCATGGGAAACGGTGCTGGCTCACCCGCTTCCCAGACCCAATCCCAGCCTTCTGCTTGTTGTCCCCTCTAATGAGGAAACCTCCCTGCAGCTGCCTGCTCCTCCCCCCACAGCAATGCCTCACATGCTGCCAGGCACTCTAGCGCTGACCCTGCCCTTGGGGGCCGGGTCGCGCTGACCCTTCCTTCCCCCCCCGTGTTGGAGGCCTGTGAGGCTGGGGGGCAGGGTCCCTCGTCCCACTGGGGAACCTCCCCTCCCCCTTTTTTCAACAGGCCCAGTGTGCCCTGGATCCCCACCACCTTTTCCTGCCCGCTTCCCCCCCTTTTTTGTTCCCTGGGTGCTGGACCTCACTCCCAGCCCCCGACTTCCCTGCCGCCTTGGGGCCACGCTTCCTTGCACACCCCATTCTTTCACTCCGCTCCTCCAAACCAGGTTGGGCGTGGTGGTGTTCAAATGAAGCAGCGCTGCTGGACCCTGCTGCTCTGTTCCCTGGTCTTCCCTAGAATGAGTGGGGAACGCTCCGTGAAGGCTGGTCACACCACGTGCTAGGCAACCCTCGCTGACAGCTTCTCCCTGGCGCAGACTCCAGCCCTGCCTCCTCCTGCCCTCCTTTCTTTTGGGGGGTGAGAGAGGCGTGACAACGGCCCCACCATCGCGATGGCGGCGGAGGGCAAGTGTTACAGACATGCACACAGACACACACGTGCACAATACACACTGGCAAGAGCTGACATTTTGCAACTCAGCCAGATCTTAGCAGATTTTTCACAGTAGAAGACACTTCCACCTGACCTTAGAGCTAGCTCCTTGCTAAATTTCAACATAAGTAGTGTTAGAACTCTTTCAGAAAGGCTACATGAAGTGTTAGGTGAGGCAAATTTATATATCCCATCCTTTTCTCTGGAAGGACATGAAAGTGCCAACTAGAGAAATTATATTAAATGCAAACTGCAGCCAACAGACTTAGTTACAACAAAGTCAATAGGAAAACTCTGGAGTACTCCAGTATTATTAAAATCGGGGTATAATAAAAATGTGTTTAACTTCTGTACATAGGCATGCCACCTAAGAATTACAGAGTTCGACAGTTTATCTGTGACACTTGTGGCTGTCCACCACAATGAAAATTAAACCCCAAGAAATAGCATTCCTGTCATGTCATTAGTAATTGGATAGGGAATCTGTATCATCAGTCTCAAAAAGGTAACCACAGAAATTATTAACAATAACTAAAGGACAATGTCATCAAATTGGTGTACACTGGCAACCTCAGGCTGCATTACCTACAGGTACCAGTAAATAGCAGCTATTCCAAGAGATGTATAAATATTTGGGATTACGAGTTGTCCCCCCCCCTCCCCTACTCCTCCCCCCTTTCTGTAAATATAGCCCTCATTTGCATTATCATCTAGTTTGCTAAATGTCACTTTTTAAATATGAATTTATTAAATGTCAGCCGAGCAGGGTGATTTGAATAGTTATTTTCTTCTCCCATTATTCTCTTGCCACCATCCTATTATTAGGGGCATTTTAACTGTCAATTGCTTGCGTTCTTGATTAGAACCTTTGTTTGTCTACATTATTTTAAAACATAAATTAAAAACAAATTCCTTCAGGCTCAGAAGTTGTTTTTAAGAAGTCTGATTTTTCTTTCCTTGCATACAACATGGATACGGACAATGGAATATAATTGCAAATCCACAGTGCAAACTTGCATTTATCGTATGCTGAAGTTGATTCCTGTTTCCTCTCCACCTTTAGCTAGATCTCAGCATCCCTGTGCTTTTCCCTTACTGTGCCTTCTGAAAGAGACCCAGTTAATTGCAGCTTCAGTTGTCACTATCAAATTATCAATCTTGTGAGAAATCTGATTTTCTAATTAATGGTGTAGCATATGTGCATTAATCTGTCTGCTACTTGTGCTCTCTAATGAGACAGATACTTATAATTCTTTCTTAAGAAATAATAATAAACTGACTGGCTGTGCATGACACTGTTGGCTAATTAATAAAATAGTGGCAGCTTTTGGAATCCCTGTGTTGCAAATCTTACATCTTTGCTATTTGTAGCTTTAGATCTGGATAGCTGGGGTGTAGTAGGCAGTGTAAATTTGGCAGTTAGCACCCTTTGAATAAACAGGCGAGGTACATCAGTACTGCTTGAAAGAGTTGCTTAAATATCAGGATGCTCTATGCAAATATAATGAAATGCATTTGCAACAGAAAATGTTCCGTTTATAGTGACATCTAGTGGTATATGGTCCTTTTGTCTTGTTGCCGATCAAAGAACCCAGTAAAAAAAAAGGATACTAAAAGTCTTTTGAAGGAAAATATAGGGCCAGATCAACAGCCAGTGTAAATCAATATGGACTTCAGTGGAGCAACATTGATTTGCATCATTCTGTAAAATGTATGTCAGTAAAAGTGTATGTAGTTGATAAGATTTAAGGCAAATTATGTATTAAATTATGTATTTAGCAAGGTGAAACTATTCTTTCTTATCCAATCCAAGAGCTCAGTATATGGATTGTATTCTTGGAAGTACTGCAGTAATAGCAATCCTCTTCACTGCATCATTTCCATCCTTTTCGATGACATTGGAAAGTTTTTTTAAAAAAAGAAGAGAAAAACCCCACTGAACTAAGTCCACAAAACATTCAACTCAAACTAAAAATATTTAATACATTCTCCTTTAACAAGAAGCTACACACAGATTGAGTGAGCAAGGAGTTCTCACAAGCAGAAAAGAGGGTTGGGATAAGCAACAGGAAATTTTCAGTTAAAATGCACAAGTGCAGACGGACGTGGAAAAAGCCAAAGAAGAGAAAAGAAATTCCAGTGAGTGGGTGAGAGAAAACCTCAAAGGAAAGCAAGCATCAGTGGGCCCCAAAGCATCACAAACAGATCCAGGGAACAAGCAGGAGGACAAAAAGAAAATATGAAAGGGCAGGGGAGCAAAGTGGCCATTTCAAATAGGAGACAGCAATAACCACTTTACATCGTGCACAAGCAGTATAATTGAGGCAACTTCCATAAACCCCTTACTTGTAAGTAAACGTTTAAAAGAAGAAAAAGCCCAAATTGGCCTTTTAAACAATGCAGCAGTTGCTTAGCTCACAAGATGGAAGCAACCACTTTCCTTCTTATGTGGGCCAAGACATAAGCAGAACAATCAAGACAAATTTTCTTAAAAGTAAACCAAACACTTGTAATTAAATGTGAAAAGCGCCCTCCCTCCAACAGTTCTTGAAAGATTCAATAACTCACCAAGTTCAGAACAGAGATTCAGGCTGGAACTTCCTGGAACCACAAATGTGCACACTTTCACAAAAGAGGGATCCAGCCTTCCCAGCTCTTCCTTTTAAAAGCATGGGATGGCCTGGAAAGGTGGTGGCTGTTTTGCTGGATGCTGCCTGGGTTGGTTGGACCGCTCCCACACCTGTGCTCTGCTTTGCCACACCTCCCAGGTAACTTGTATAAGAGGGTGCTGCTTCCCAGTGGGTGACATTGCCTCTGGAAAATATTCAGACTTTGATGAACCTCCAGGGGAAGGAGGAATTCCACAGCACTGCTGCAGCAATCGAGAACGTGCCTCTTTGCACGCCCTCACTGAATGCACCTGATGGGCAGATGGTATCTACAAGTGTGGACTCCTGGCTGACTGCAGGGATCATGATGGAGGATAGTGGAGGAGACAGTCAAAGATTATTATTATTATTATTATTATTATTATTGGGCGGCAGTGGAAGGGCGCCACGAAAGGGCGAAGGAAGGCCTGTTGGCAAGCTGTTCTCAGGCGGTTGTGGTGGTGGTGGTCGGAGATATTCATCTTCATCCTGACCTGTCCTGCAAAGAACCTTGAAGGGATTGTGCCAAGCCAGGGAGACCTGTAAGCAAGATCAGGAACCGGGACTAAGAGTGACTTGCCCAAGGCCACACACCTGGAACCCTGTGCTGGCTGTGATATGACTTCTACCTCCTGCAAGGTGCTGAAGATGGCTCAGTTGGATCATCCAACCTAGCCAATCAGACAAGTACTCCACCTTGGAGCAAGCCGCAGGCGGGCACCAGGAGCAGGACACCCTTGAGAGCCTGAGGTAGCAGGGGCCCCAGTTCAGGGGCTTGAAGATTGAGTGAGTAGATTGTTGGTTTTTTTGCTGATTTTGTCAGTTACTTCTGGAAGTAAAGGAATTTTGCTGTAGGAGGACTGACTAATCCCGACTTGATCACTTTAACATTTGCTTTGGATTTTTTCCCATCAGGCTGAACCATGGCATTCTTTAAAAAATGAAGTAGACCTCACTTAGGATCCCCTGAAGTTGATTTACCATCAATGAAACAGCTTAAGATTTCAGGCATGGGGCATCTGAGGAAAAATAAGGATCCACAAACACTGGGAATACCTCATTCTAAAAATCCTTTTGCTTGTCTATCTCCCCCTGATAGCCCCAGGTTGGTGGAGTTGACTACGCAGAGAGAGGGTGATGGATTTATTGATCGGAGTCCTGGGAATACTCCTGTGAGAGATACACCTGATGACTTGGACCAAAATACCCTCTCAGTTAATTCCCCCCTAGAGGCTGATATTAAGGCATCTAATTTATTGTATTTGCTTGAGGATCACTGCATAATAACAGGCAAACTGGTTTCTATGCTTTTGGATAATTTTGCTGAAGTGCAGGGTTCCCTTGCGGAGATTCAATCTATACTTAGACATATAGCAGATACTTATTTTATAAAGCCTGTGTTGAGGAGTTTTGTAACAGATGCAACCATTAAAGTCAGCTGGCTTGCTGGCACCAGTCCGAATATAGGTTTCAGCCATGATGGTCGAAATCAGAGATTTTCTATTTCCAACTCTCAATCTGATCTTTCCTCAGATCAGTGTGCTGTTGCTTTTAATATATTTCCCCTTCCTAATGGGTCTCATCCCCAATGGCATCGGAAATATCTTGTTCATAACCATTTAAATTTTCTGTAAGAAGGAAGTTGGAAATTATCAGATTTGGTTAAGATCCATTTGCTGCCTCCTAAGAAGGGGGCTTCCTGAGTGGTTATTTATTTTGCCAATCCAGTACTTACAAATAGAATTTGGAAGGCTAAAGCTTTCTTGGCATCTTGGGGAGTAATTATTTCACAGGTACTCTCTGCACCCTCTATCTCTATAGCTCAGTTTCTTTCCCATGATTTTGGAAACAGTAGGTCCTTCTTAGCCAAGCAGGGAATAACATTTGGGACTCTAGGACAATTCCTGTCAGCGGAGGGTGGACCTTCTTTTTTGGCAGCTTCCCTCCCTTCTTTAACATCCTTGCCTATACAGTTTGATGGGGCAGTCCATTTACAACCTGGTGTTAATCCAAATGTTCCCACTCCTACTAGAGGCAGACAGAGTGAGGTGTCCCAAGGAATTAGTGATGAATTCAGGAAAGACCAGAAAGAGTCTCTGGCTAGGTTTTTCACTCTAAAAAGTCAGCTGAGTAAGCATTTGGAGCTACTGTATACGGGACAGTCCTTCTGTGTTCCTGCTAATGTAATGCCCCACCGGGGCATTCTCGGTGGCCGTACCATGGCTGTGGAACTCCCTCTCGGAGGAATCTCGCCTGGCCCCATGTCTGCTGGCTTTCCACCAGGCTTGTAAAACCTGACTGTTTGCCCTGGCTTTTGGGGAAGGGAGTGGGTAGGGTGGGAGGGGAGGCGGGTTTTTTAGTCCGACCAACTTACCCTTATTTATGTTGGTTTTAGGTTCCCTCTATGTTTATATTTTTACTGTATTTATTGTTTTTATGGTTTTAAAATGTATTTTGTAAGCCGCCCCGAGTCGTCTGTTGATAGGAGGGGTCGGGATGTAAATGTAAATATAATTAATAAAATAAATTAGCTTGGGTGATAAAATGGTGAATTCCCAGGTGGAGGAACATTCAAAGACAGCGCCTCAGCCAATGCCTAGGGTAGAGGAAGCTGGGATTATAGAGCATTCTACTCCATCTAATGCTCAGCTTCTTGAAGAATTAACTAATCTGGCCAATTTGATTACGGCTAATCTGGATTCCTTTAGAAATGGAGCCATTATGCCCGAACCATTGGCTGAGAGGATAGAGGTGGTCCCTTCTCAGTGACTGAGCTCACAGTTGAGTGGGAAACTGAAGATAGCAAGTTGGAATATTGGTAGCTGGAGATCGAGGGTCCGTGATCCTGATTTCATAGAACTTTGTAATAACTTTTTTTGTATTCAGGAATCATGGATACTTTTTGACATCTCAATGCCTAACGTTTGTGCTTTTAATTACCATGCAACACCTCCTCAGGGCTGTGGACAACCTATTGGAGGTTTAGTTCTTCTGATTGCTGATTGTTTGAAGTTTATAGTTACTTCTGTCGGTATAGGTTCCTCCTATTTAGCTACTTGGCACCTGTCAGGTCCTATTCTTGGTCATTGTATTCTATTGAATGTATACATTCCTCCTGCGAACTCCAATTATTATGAGGTAAAAATGTGGTCCTCATTAACGGATATTCTGACCACTGCAACTCAATCTTTTTCTTTCTGCTGGCATAATTCTGTTGGGAGATGGTAATGCCAAGTCTGGGGACCCTAAGCAAGCTCCTACTTTAATTAATTTGGAGGATTATACCTCCCCATGTTTTGCTCCTAGAGCATCTAAAGATAGGTGTCAGAATGTGCAGGCCTCTCATGTGTGAGCCATGTGTGACTCCTTCGATTTAAATGATACTTCTGCTGGTGACCCGGAAGGTGCATTTACTTTTGTGGCTTCCCAGGGCTCTAGTGTTATAGCTTTTATTATGGTATCTCCTGGTGTTTTAGTTTATGTTGAGTATTTTATTATTTTAGTGGCTCCTGAAACTGATCACCAACCTTTAGCTCTGGTGTTGTCATATGTTGTGAAGTTACCTCTGTTGAAGAGGATGTTAATAATACTTCAGCATCTCATTCTACCTTTCAGAGAGTAAAATGGTCTGAAGACCTGAATTCTCGTTTGTTAGGCCTGCTTGACTCTTAGACCCGTGGGACGTTATGTGATGAAATCACCTTTGTGGGCAATGCCGTAGTGGGAACATTTAATCTGCTCATTGAGCTATTAGTTATCTAGTTATGGTGACTGACTCTTCATATACCTTCAAAAAATCTTGCAGAAGGAAATGGTTTGATGGTGATTGCCAATTGGCAAGATCTAGTCTCAGGAAATTAGCTAGAACTGTTAGGCGGGGTCAGTTGGATAGATCACTTTTGTGCTGCTAGGAGAAATTATAAACTTCTCCTGAAAGAGAAAATTGTTACCTCCCCCAAGGTGATTTGGGCACAATTAAATCTAGCTGTTAAGACCAAGGACTCCCGTAGGTTCTGGGAAATTGTCAAACAGACTAGTCTTTCTACATCTTCTGGTCAGTGTTTTTCTATTGACTCTGTGATTTGGGAGGGCCATTTTACGGCTGTGTTTGCTACCCCAGCTCCTGTACAGGGTATGCTGGATGTGAAGCCACTTCACAATTTTACAAGGTGGCCTCCAGTGCTTCCTGTGGAGGTTGAAACCTTGATTTTTGAACTCAAATCAAATAAAGGCCCCCGGCAGTGATTGTATAACAGCAGAATTTCTTAAGGCTTCTGTCAGATGGTGGAATGAGGTCCTGGCCTCTTTTTTTACCTTTGTAAGCAATTCCTGCGTATTCTCACTAACTGACTGAACAGCCTTGTTGTTCCTATTTTTTAAAAAGGAAATCCTGAAGTTCTGGGGAATTATAGGCCTATTAGCTTACTGAGTATTTTGGGGAAATTATACTCAAAATATATTTTGTCCATATTGCAGGACTGGATTTTTGCTAATGATATTTTAGCTAGGGAGCAAACTGGATTTTGTGCTGGCATATCTACCCTGAATCACATTTTTACATGTGCGCCAGGCTTCCAATCCCTCCCTTTTTTTGGTGTTTTTTTTATTTACGGGCAGCCCTTGATACTGTCAATCGTGAGTGATTATGGCTTAAACTTTCAAACCTAAATATTGATCCTAGATTACTCTTTCTTATTATTGCCCTCCATCAAGGTAACACTCCACAAGTGCGGATTTCCTCTCAAGGTCACTTATCCAACATAGTCCCGGTAGAGAAGGGAGGGCAACAAGGCTGTCTCCTTGCCCCCACGCTATTTACTGTCTATCTCAATGATGTAGTTGCACTGAGAGATCCTGAATTCCACCCGCTGAAGCTAGATGGTTTTGCAATACCTTTATGCTGATGATACAGTGCTGATATCATGCTTGCAGGTTGGACTTAGACGTATAATGGCTAGGTTTCAGTATTACTGTTCGAAATATTTTTTTTATGATCAACCATAATAAACCTAAGGTGATGGTGGTTAGTCATTGTAGGATCCAGCATCGATGATTTATGGAGGAAAAAGCAATTGAACAAGTACCCTGTTTAAATATCTGGGGGTGCTTTTTTCACGGACTTCATCCTCACAATGCCATCTGAAAGCCGCCTTGGAGCAAGTGTGAGCAGTATCCAAGGGCATAATTGGATTCTACTTGACCAAGGGGGGGAAGCTGGTGGTGCTGGTTATCCAGCTTTTTAGGGCAAAAGTTCAGTCACAGGTTTTATATGCAGTCTGTTTCTGGGGCCCTCAAGGATTTGGAACCGATACAGAATGGTTTCCTCCGTGCTATTCTGGGGATTCCTAAGTGGTCTCCATAGGCACTGCTGCAGTCTGAATCTGGTTCCCGGCCCTTGTGGTCAATAGCACAATGGTCAAAATTATTAAATTTTGGCTGTCCCTCTGTTTTCTACCATCTGACTCAAGATCCTTGAGTCAGGATCCTTTTATTTCCTCTCAGTTTGCTGAATTCTGTTTTAAATTGTTTTCTTTTAGAACGCAGATGCTGTTTATAGTATTTATTTTGTGTCTTTGTCAAAATAGAGACTATGGACCTTTGGGGGCTAATAGTGCTTGGCTGTTTTGGGATTGTCTGTTTTGTTATGTTTTTGTAATGGCTACGGCTTATACAATAAATGTTGTTATTTTAAAAGCTTTCCCCTCCTAGTCCCACCTCCTCTCCTTCAGAAATGATTGGGGGTGCTTTTCCAGGCACCCTCCCGAGTCCCAGCCCTCTTAATTTGCCAGGTTCCTGCATTGGAACCTAGGCCTTCTCATTCTGGCTGCTCCCCTAGCCCCTCCTCTTCCATTTACTGCACAGAGATGCCCTGGGGACATTGGACCCAGAGCCCCCAGGGCATCTGCATGGTGAAAGCCTCTCCGGAGGTTGACCTGCTCTCTCCTGCCCTGCACCATTCTAGCACATGTGGCATGGCCCGCATTCTCCCTCTTGCTTCTTCATGCCATTCTGGTGCATGCAGACAGGTGACCGTGGTCCGTGCTTGTGTGCACATCTGCAAATACACAAGATGCTAAGAGAAGTGTTGAGATTAGGAAAGTGGCACTTCTGCCACTGCTGTTAAAGATACTGATCTTGGGGCCCAGGAGGTGGGAGGACACCGCCCCCAGCATCCCCATTGGGAGGCCACCTCCAACTGTGCCACTGTATATCAGTAGATAATTCTGTCTAACATTCCCACTCCTCTTTGCAGTGATACTCTGGAAAGGTTAATAAACTGACCACTAAGAAATAGGCAGCTGTATAGGTCACGGTAATAAGATTACAGATCTCGTCCACATGCTCAACTTTTATTCAGAACAGATTAGTTAATTTGCCAGGTGTTGTCACAAACCATCTCACTAAACCTCCCTCTAATCCTGAGACTGATTCGTTTCAAATTTAGCTCCAGGAAATTCTTAGAACAGAGGTGGGCAAATGCTGGGTTGGGAGCCACATTCAGCTCTTGGGCACCTGTGCTGCAGCTCTTGCCAGATGTGGCTGGGGACATGTCTATGAGAGTCCCTAAGGAGCAAGAGAGGTCAATCTGCCATGTTCCCTGCAGCTGCTGCCTGAGAGGCAGAGCTTTGACATAAGTGGGTTGGGGGAAGTCATGCTGCCCTGTCCCTAGGATTGGTGGAAGCTGCAAGCAATGTAAAGTGTCTTCTGGCTCTCTGCAATATGAAAATGTTGGCATGTGGCTCTTGGGAACTTTGCCCACTCCTGTCATAGAGTGAAAACAAATGAGCAGTTATCCTGCTGAAGACTGTGTTCGGTCCGTGAGGCCTCTGTGCCACCACCAAGCACATGTTTAATGTGTCCAACAGAATAAATTGGAAGCCCCCTGCCCACATTCCATGTGCTTGCAGAAGCCTCTGCACAATAGCACTAGCAATCTCTCTCCCCCTCCCCTGTATCACCTTGGCAACATGCTAGTGATCTCCCTTTTCCTAGGACAAGAGGAGCCTTTCTCTTGCTTGTTCTACCCAGGGTGAGTGCACCTCTTGCTCTCGGCATGGGGAAAGCACTACCTCTCAACTGAGAAGTGCCTCTTGCTCACTTTTCTCCCACCTCTTTAGCTGCTGCCACTGAGCTGGTTGGGCATGCTAGGCATGACTCTATGGCCATTTCCACACAGACGCCGCCCCCCTCCCCCCGCACACATGTGTGGGTTGAGGGGGCGTCCATGCCACGGTGGGTGCGGGGGGATGGGGGGGTGCCCATGGGAACGCTGTGGGTGCTCCCGTTTTTCACCCATCTCCACCCATCATCCATACACAGAGCAACAGGTGCCAATGCCCCATGCTCCATGCATGGAGATGGGTGGAGGTACGTGGGAATGCACCCCCATGCACCACCGACCCTTCCCCCCTGCACTGCTGGCCCATTTGAAATGTGCTGGTGGACCTGGATGTAGGCAAGGCTGTAGGCAAACTTGACAGATTGGTTGTGGACATGTGGACACCTATTAGCCCACATGATGGGCCCACGATCTCCTCAAAAATGCAGTGAGTGCTCGGTGGGTGGTGGCCACGTGGAACTTGTGGGTTAACATCTGGTAGCCACCTAATAAACGATTGGATGAACACGGGGCAGGCTTATGTGGACTAAGACCTCATTTTGTTTTCATTGATAGAATTATGTTCTTATAAAATTCTTAAAGATAAAGCATTTAAACATTCATTTTGTTTTCAACTTCTACAGGGCTAGCATGTTTTAAATGAAATGTTTATACATGTAGTCTTAATTTTTTAAAAAGAAAAGCTATTCAGTCTATTTAATCTTCAGAAATGAACAAGTGATCTACAATAGTAGTTTTAAGTCAATGGAAATTGTTAATCTGTGTGAGCTTAAAGCAATGGGCCCTAAAATTGCAAGGTAAATAAACAAAAAGAGGAAGTTTGCACTGGTTCTTCTCCGTATATTATCATCTCTCATGAGTACATATCCATGCTGTCAGTCCCTCCTTTCTGCTGAAAGTCTTGTCAAAAGTGAAGTTTCAGAATTGTAAAGCCTCATTTATTTGACTTTTCAATATTCTGTACTTTGATTGTCTGTCCATTCCACCTCTCCCCCAGGTTACAAAAACTGTAAACAGGGGAGAATAGGAAAGGCAAGTAAATCAAATTCCATTGCAAGAACATTACGAAAGGTCAAAGTATTACAAATCACCACTGTCTTTCAAACTGTATACACAGAGCTAGAATATTGTACTCCAGACACTGTATGGACTTGGAAAGCTGTAACACAGCTTAATGCAAAACCTTTAGGATGAATGAATGAATTCTTTTGGCAAATTTTGAAGCAAACAATTAGGTTAGAAAGATTATAGTGGACTAAAGTAAAGTTCAGTTGTGATCAAGTGTACAATATTGAAAACGAGTGAAATGAATCTTTATATAAAGGATGTTCCGTTCATTTAAGCATCCCTATTTCCAAAAGCTTGTGTTTGCCTTTCCGTCCAGGTAATTGAAAGTTGACGAAACGCTGGGGAAATATGCAAGTATTAGGAATGCAAGCTACAGGCATCAGGTTAAAAAAAATTATTACTAGAAAGCAAATCTTTACAAGAGTCTCATACTGTAAAAACTTTCAATCTTCTAAGACCCCTTTCAGACGTGCATGAAATATGCACTGTTTTGTTTAATGTGCATATTTCATGCATGTCTGAAGCCCTCTGTGTGCTCTATTCCCGGCGAGTGAGGTTTTCAAATCGGGTGAGGTAAATCAACCTTTACAAGCGCGGCTTTGAATTTGTCTGCTCTATTAGAACATTGGAGGAATGCTTACTGTGCACAGTTTGAGTGCGCAGTTCCAGCCATTTGTCTGTTGGCCCCGAAGTTGCACCAGAGCAGTGATGGGGGATTGAGTAAAGGCAGGGGAGGTGAGCTTCAGGGGGGATTGGAGCTGGTGTGGGAAGAGGCAAGGGAGGAGAGCTTTATGGGGATTGGGGCTGGTGGGGGAGGGGAGCTTCAGGGGGAGCCGGGGCTGGCAGCAGGAAGAGATGGGGAAGGGAAGCTTTAAAACAGTGCAGCAACATGGGAACAGATTAGCACGCACTTAATGTTGGGCGGGCTGGCCATATAAAGCACAGAAACTGGTTAATGTGAATGTAAACAGGTTTTACATTGTGCGCTTCAAAGGGAATGCATTATTGTTTATCCGCGCAAATTGTGCATGTTTGACAGAACTCAAATAACTAAAGCAAAGCTGCCCCCTCCTCCCCCAGTACACTGAAAGATATTTCGAATAAACTCACCACTGAACCAATAATTGCCAGCACCATAAGAAGACAGTTGCTTTGCTTTTGCAAGGTAATCTTTACAGGGTAATATTTTTTGTAGATTCTTTTTAGTACACAGTGCCTAGGATATCCTGGTATTGTTTATTAGGTCATTGGTAGTTTCATAATAAGCTCTCATACGGTTATAGTCACTGAAATATTTCTGACTGTGTTCAGTGTGGCAGCAAATCATTATGGGAAACATGAACTCTGAATCTACAAAAGGCTAGGCTACCTAAATGAAGATTTTATAGGCCAAAAATAAAATATGCAGTGACCTTTGTGTACCTTGATGGTAGAGAAATTTAGTTCTTAGTAATTATTGTTTGTAAGTTGAGTTAATGTGTTCGTACAGACAGGCTGCTATGTGTAAAACACAGGGTCGGCTGGTGGGGGAGGAGCAGTGGAGCCAACCCCTGCTTCTCCCTCATTCCTGTCCCCTCCTCCTGACTTACAGCTCTGCTAGCAGCATGTCTGCAAAGGCATTTCAGCTGTAAGTCAGCAAGGGAAGAGGATAGAGGGTACAGCGGGGTACCATTTGCATCCGTTATTGCCTTTACTGCACAAGTGCTGGGGTGGCCAGCTCAGCTGCCCTGGGGGTATTTGCACAATAAAGAGAAGGGGAGAGGTTGGAGGCGTGTATGTGTGTGTTTGCTCCTTGCACCCACATAGTTGGAAGTTAGTCTGGATCGTCGGTCACAGCCTGGTGCACTGGGCAGGCAGGGCAGCTGGACAGACCAGATGGGGAACCCAGTTGAGCTTGTCAGTCTGGGCTCAGATCCAGTGGAAGGGTCGTAGAGGAATGAGGTGGCATCAACTACTGCCAGCCCTGCGTGGCCCCACCCAGGGCCAACCACCCGATGTTCTTGTCATACACCTGGGCAAAAATGACATCCCCCACCTGAAGGGAGTCCAGTTGATCAAGAACATTAAATGTGATCTATGGGAAATTAAAAAACTTTTTCCCGCAGCTAGATTGATATGGACTGACCTGGTCGAAATAATGTCATGGGGCACCGGGGTACATCCCCGTAAGATTGACCAGACCCGAAAGACGGTAAACCTGGATGTGGGGCGATGGCTTTCCTTGATGGGTGGAAGCCGGGTGGATATCCGGGCTCTGACGCACAGATGTCCAGCCTTGTATAGGCAGGATGGTGTTCACATGTCACTAGAGGGTAATGACCTGTACCTGGAGGCCCTAAGAGTAGCATTGGTTCTATATTGGATTAGTTATTAGGTTGGCTGGGGGTTGGGTTCGTCCGGGTACCCCGGCGACCCCTTAGTGGCAGTGGTCCAGTACAGTAAGTTAGATTAGGTTAGAGGGATCATAAGAAAGAGTCATCTCCTTAAGAGATGGGGAGGCCCACCCGCAGTAAAGCAGGGTATGGCAAACGGCGGGGCTGCCTCCCTGGGAGGGGTGTCAACCGAGGGCGGTAGGGACAAGTATGGTCCCCCGTCTGTAGGCACCTTTATCCTTACTCGTACATCAAATGTTTGAGTCCCCTTCGCCTGTGGCTTGGGCTTCTGAGAGGGGGAAGCGTGATGTTCACGCTTGGGATGGTAATTGAGGGTACATCGAAACCACCCCTGTTGTTGTTAGGTTTATTGTTACCAGGTCAATGTTCAAGTACTGGACCCGCATTGCACTAGGCAATTTGCCCCCAACCATTTGTTAATGTAATTCTGATTTGAATAAAGAGTGCGGCCGTTCAAAACCCAGCTCTTGTGTCCCGTCTCCTTCGGTGTGTCAGCAATCAACATGGCCTCCAGACAGCAATCCAGATTGCTCCAGGCCAATACCACCCAAGCACAGAGGGGAGGCAGGTATGGTTTATTCCTGGATGCTTCTGGGAGCTATGCCTTCCCGTCCCAAAAATCCAACAAGGCTGCTGAACTTTGCAGCCGGTATAGGAATTGCTGGTGAGCATCCCTTTGTTCCTCTCCCTCCTTGCCTCTCCCTGTTTCTACCCCTCCATGCTTTCCTCTCACCCTCTGTTTTCTCTTCCTCCCTGTCTCTCCCCTCACATCCACTCTCCCATTTCTATCCTTCCCCTTCTGCCTGCCTTCCGTCCACCCTCTGTTTCTGCCTCCATCCTTGCTTTCCTTCCCATCTACCCTTCCCCTCCTTCCTGCCTTCCCACTCCCCAAGTTTCTAACTCTCTCCCTCCCTGCCTCCCCCCACATTCACTCCTCTATTTCTACCCGTACTCCCTCACACTTCCCCAGTTTCTACTCCTCCCCATCTCCCAGTCCCTATCTTCCTCCCCATGCACTCACTCTGTCTTCCCCCACCCATTTCTACCCTCCCCCCTTCCTACCTTCCCCTCATCTCTGCCTACCCACACCCTGCCTGAAGGTCCACCAACCACCACTGGTTAAACAGGGGTTAGTTACCCCTTTGCAAAGTATATTCCGTTTTTGATTGTCTAACCTGATCATGATGATGATTATTTTATACAGTGTGACCGGTTAAAAGGGTCAAAGTTACAAAGCTATGAATTTTAAAATAACAACCCATGATCAACAATTTATTGACATGCATACATAGTCAGAAAGCCTTAAAAATATATATGTTCGGTTTGAAATTAATTGTATTGAACTGAATGAGGACTCCATAGGTTCAACACTTATAACCAAATTCGTGGTATCCCCAAGAAAAGCTTGAACATGTAGTAAACAATTCCTCTCTCAAGCTGTGAGTGAATGACAAAGTACTGCAAACACTGTGCAATTCTGAACAAAAAAGACAGCCCCTGCCCCCCCCACCCGCCGTAGTTTGCAATCCAAGACAACATGCAACATGAGAGAGCACACAGAATGAGTACAAGGAAAGAATGAAATAGGACTCATCAGCATGAAAGGCAGCAGTGTTTTGTTTACACACAGGTTAGCTTGTCTTCCCCGGGTATTTTAACAGTATGTGTTACAAGGTTAAAGCAACAGACAAAAGGTAGATACAACACAAGACATGGGGGGCATACAGGACCAGAATGAAGTAATATTGGTCAGCTCTCAACACATGAATTGTTGTCCAGTCTTAGGATTTTTGGTAGGCATTCTGGCAAGCAAGATTTTGAGCAAAGACAATGAGTCAACTTTTAGGACGTTTGAGGATTTTCTAAAATAAATAAAAAATAGACAACAAAATCATGAACTCCTACTACTTTCGCCAACCCAGGTTTTTTTGAGGTTCTGAGTTCTTAAGGACTGAACCTTATGGAGCAATGGTGCTCAGCTTAAATAGATTGATCCCACATTGGCCCTAACCTAGGAGTTCTAGCCTCTTGACCCAAACTTAATTTTTAAAAATTCATTAATTTAATTTGATTCTCCAGCAGACAACACCCTCACATCCTCTTATTCCTGTTGTATAAACCTATTCAGAAGCTTTCTTTCCTCTACTGCCATACCTGGGAGTACCACTGTTGCTGCAGCCGTGGCCGCTGCTGCCAGTGACGACTGTCAGGACACCTTGCTGCTGCAGAAACCAATGCCCATGGCACCACAGCTCCACTGATGCTGGCCCCCATGTGCCTCAGGAAGATGATGCTGGCCCCTGAGCCTGTGCCCAGGAACTTCACTTAGAGAGCTTTGTTTGCAGTCAGAACCAGAGGGCTCTGGAAAGGCACTGCCACAACTGGAACTGGCTTCTGATGCTGCCAGAGCTGCCTCCTGAGGTCTCTGGCCACCAAGGCCTCTGCGAAACAGCTGTAGCAGGAACTGGCCTTATAGCACCACTGAAGCTGGTCCCCAGAGCTCCTAGGGATTTCATACTGTTGCCAGAGCTCGTTCCTAGGGAGCCACTAAGCTAGTAGCTACTAGGAACTCTAGAGAGATTCTGGTGTGACTGCTAGAGATCTCTCCCTCTTCCCCGGATGCCTTTGCCATAAGGGGTCCTGTTCCTCTCCAGCATTTGAGTTTCCTGACTAAATCCAGAGGGAATACCCTGGAGGCGGGGCAAATCTCCTTTACAGTACTGTCTGCAGCAACGTGGAAGGCCTCAGGGGGTGTTGTGACAGCTCTGGGGGCTGCAGACAATAGCCTATAGGCCAGTAGTCTGAGCGCTACAGGGAATGGCTTCACAGGTAACATGCAGCCCCCAGGCTATATGTTGTGCACCCCTGCTGTGGAGCGTCTGTTGGCTGCTGGGGAGAGAACAATCTACAGTCTTCAATAGGGATGCAACTAATGATTTGTTTACCTTGTGACTAATATTTCTTCATAGCTGTACGTTCACAAATAAGAATGTCTTGGTAATTTTTTATTTTTAAAAAAAACAAGGCCTGAAAAGCTAACACACATTCTACAAATCACAGCCTGTTCGTTTTTGACTTATCCTTTCAATCCACATTCACAGTTGGACTCCAGTAGATTTCAAAGCATTGCAGCTGCTTGCTGGGGCCACCAAACGCCACCTCTCCATATCGGACGTCTTTGAAAAGTATGAAAAACAAAAAACAAATCCGAACTTTACGTGCTAGAAATACAAAGCTAAAGTAGTGAGTGAGAGAGAGAGAGAGAGAGAGAGAGAGAGAGAAATGTACTTTCATGTCGTAACTGTGAAGTCAACAGGAACCAGACATTTAATTCCAAAGGCAGAGCTTGTCATTTAGGATTTAGGTTATTATCAGAAACTCATGAAAATAATATACAAATATTGACTGGAAGTGAAGGCACCAGCTGTAAAATCTTGCTTGTAGGCTGAAGTAGTGAAATTATGCCCTAAGGCTTTACACAGTAATAACTATCAGAGACACTTTTACCAGAGGGTAATTTCTTCCTGTTGTAGTCATCCATACTAGTTCATCGTTGTTGTGCGTGTCCCATTGATCTTTAAAGACCAGAGTGTCATTTGTGTTATACTGAATATGGGAAAGACAGCTAAAATTCTGCAGCTGTGGGTCCCAGCAGCCATTTGTTGGCGCATCCGGAATGAGACAAGGGGTGCTTTCAGACATGACGCTAACCCAGTTTAACCACACTTTAACCACACTTGAACGTTTCTTATGCATGTTGCTGGGCTGTATTGGTGTCCTATGCAGCCCTGCAACATGCATAAGAAATGTTCAAGTGTGGTTAAACTGGGGTTAGTGTCATGTCTGAAAATACACATGGACTCCAAGTTGGGTTTTAATGGTCACACTCTTTATTCAAATTATAATTAGACTATAATTAGGAGGGACTTGCGCTGCCCAGGAACCCCTAGGTACTATCTTTCCCCTCCCCTGTGTGGAGGAGGGGGTGGAGACTGGGTGTGAAGTGGGACTTCTGGGTCTCTCAGCACGGCCATAAGAGGCCTGCCACCCGGCTGGAGCAATGCTGCTTTCCACCCCCCTCCCCACTGCTACCATCAAGGAGGAGCCTACCGGGGTGCCCAACATTGCTGCTGCCGCCGCTAGGGTTACCATCGCTGTCGCTGTTGCTGAGCTAGCCAGAGGGACTTGCGCTGCCCAGGAACCCCTAGGTACTATCTTCTCCCTCCCCTGTGTGGAAGAGGGGGTGGGGCCTGGGTGCGCAGTGGGAACTCCGAGTCTCTCGGCATGGCCATAAGTGTCCTGCCACCCAGCGGGCAATGGCAGGTACATGCCAGCAGGCAGCGCGCCTAAGGGCCACACCCAAGGGCCCTTGGACACGGCCCTTAGCAGGACCAGCAAGACTAGGGGCAGGAAACTGTGGTAGTTTTAGTTGTGTGCGTGTTTTGTGTTTAAAAGGTTTTTTGGGGGATGGGGTATGTATATGGAAGGGGGGGCAGGGGGAGTGGGTTAGGAAGGTTGGGGTTAACTGTTGTGGTGAGAGCACGGGGGGGATGAGGGTTGGCAGGTGGGGCCTCCTTATGAAAGGGGGGCATAGCCTGTCAGGGGTTGGGGGGCTCTCTGTGAGAAAGAGGGAGCCCCCGGGAGGGGGTGGGGGGTGGGTTCTCCCTCGTATTTCTGGGAGAGCAGCCCGGGAATGGGGGCTGGGGGCTCAGCCATGGGGAGTAGGCGCAGCTATTGGGGATATGATGGGCCAGGAGAGATATGGTCTCAGGAGGAGGAATGTAGAGGTGGGATAGGTGCTTGGTACACATCCTGCTTGCCCCTCCCCCAGCATCTGAGCAGGTGGATCAGGATCAGGGACCCTTAATCCGGTATTGGTGCTTTTGAACGTGAGGTCAGTGGCGAATAAGGCAACTACCATCCATGAGGTGTTTCTGGACTGTGCTGCTGATCTCGTGTGCATCACAGAAATCTGGCTGGACAATGAATTGGGGCCTATCTTGGTAGATCTTGTTCCGGCCGGGTATTCCGTGCAACACCAGCTGCGGTTGGGGGGGGGGGCGTGTAGCAATTATTTTTAAAGAGGGGTGGTCAGTGAGGAGGTATCCAGTGCGGAATATGGTAGGTATTGAAGGTCTCCATCTTGTGTTTGATGTGGCAGGGGACAGTTGGGGAGTGCTGCTGGTATATCGTGCGCCTACCAGTACAGCAACCTTCCTTCATGCTTTGGCAGAGGCAGTGTCAGAGGTGGTGTTGCAGTCCTCCAGGACGATAGTCCTGGGGGACTTCAACATTCACGCTGATGCTGTGCTTGGGGGTGCCGAGCATGAGTTCATGGCCGCCCTGGCAACTATGGGCCTGTCCCAGAGGACCATTGGCCTGACACATCTTGGAGGACATACCTTGGACCTCAAGTTCTGCACTGGCCTTGAGGCAGGTGCTCCGTTAATGGGGGGAATAACAACTATGCCCTTGCCATGGATGGACCATTACCTCCTGCAGACCTCCCTTCTAGCGCATGTCTGCCCCCAGCAGGGTGTGGGACCTATTATTTATTTATTTTATTTATTTAATGGATTTATACCCTGCTCCTCCTGCAAAGGTGGACTATTAGAATGGTCCGCCTCCTGAGGTTGATGGACCCAGTGCGGTTTCTATATGCTCTGGGGGAGTTACCCTCTGACCTTGATGACCGTCTCATTGATGACCTCGTTGAGCTTTGGAACATCTTGCTAACTGAGGCCATCGATCAAACAGCTCCCAGACGTCCATTGCCCAGGTGGTGGCCCCACAGGCCTCCTTGATTCTCTGAGGAGCTGCGGGTCCTGAAGCTAGAGGGGTGATGTTTGGAGTGATGGGGGTTTCGGTCTCATGCTGAAGCTGACAGATTGTGACATAGAGCCAGTTTACAAGCCTATGCTGTGGCTATGCGGACAGCAAAGAAGGAGTTCTTTGCTACCCTCATAGCATCCGCTAAATCCTGTCCAGTGGAGTTGTTCCGGTTTGTGAGGGGGCTGGCCAGTGTGGGAGTTGAGTCATCTTCCGCCCGCTGTGACCTTTTTGTGGATTATTTTGTAGATAAAATCGCTCTGATTCACTGAGACCTCGACGCTGCACTTAATGCAGTGGGGGGAGTAGAGGCTGTAGAAGCCCCAGCTTGTCTGATTTTATGGGATCA
>QEPC01000562.1:1657921-1675409 GCA_003113815.1 Sphenodon punctatus
CATCTCTACCTTAGCTGAATGTATAGCCCCATTAATAATACCCCAAAAGGCCTTAGACTGGCCACCCTGAGCCGATGCCACCAGACACCCCCACATAGCCTCCCGATGGGCAGACTTCTTAACATACACCATTGCCTTATATTGCTGTCGGACCAGGGCATAGCAATCCTGAGATGCCTGCAACCAATGAGCCCTCAAGGAGAAACAGAGTTCTTAATTTAGATTTTGCCATCCTACACTCCACATCGAACCAACACTAATGCTTAGCCTGTTGTCTACCAGCAGACTTTACAAGCGTACTTAGTTTGGAAAGAGTAAGGGCCAGCAGACTCATAATCTCATCAAAAGCTGCTACAGCCCCCAAGGGGCACGGGCTGGCCAGGATCTTATTATTCAGATTGCAGCCCATAGGGCTATCCAGGACTGCCCATACAAGATCGGACAGTTCCAGAGTCCATGGGACCCTAGTCCTAGCCCCTCCCCCACCTCCAGGAAAAACAGGGAGGACTGGGCCAGCTGAGCAGGCTCCTGATGACATAGCCAGCAGCACTGGGTGATGGTCCCCATAATGGGCAAAGTCCACACTAAATTTGTGAAGACCGGGGCAGCAATAACTCTGGATCAGAAAGAAAAATGTGTATGCAATTGAATGTCTCATCAGAATGCGCTACTACATCTGTATTAACAAATGCTGTCTGAATTAATTTAACCACACAATAGCATAGGTTTTGTTTGTTTGTTTAATCATTTGTGTGTTTGAAAAACTGTCCCATCATCGTCAGTGCACAATGCTCACAATACACAGCCTGCTACTCTTGCCTTCTCCAAACTAGTGTTCTTTGTTTTAATGCACTAACAGTGGCAAGGCTAATTCGTTTTCATTAATGGATGGGAGAAAAAGACATCTCTAGAATTTAAATTTTTGCATAAGGACCCTGAGAACAATCTGTGTTTAAATTGTTCCTTGTTTTTGTTTTCCAGAGTGTCACAAAAGTGTTTTCAATTGTTTTCATTTACCTAGGAACTGCCACATGATTCACAAAGATGCTTAATAGGACAAAAATAAAATAAAATAAAATAAAAAACTTGTTCTGCATCATCCTTGACCTTCACAACATGGAAATAACATCAGCCTTTCAGAACATAGGAGAGGAATAAAATGGTATTTTGACTAGGATCCCTCAGTATTTCTGAGATGTAAGGACAAGGACAGATAGTTCCATGTCATGACTATATACTGGATTGTGTTGCACATTTCTTCTGTTAGTTTTTCCCTGGTTTAGGCTCACTGCTTCCTTATCTAGACAGAAATGATGAATTGTGAAAAATATACACAGCAGCTGAGCTATTTACTTATTTCCTTGGACTCTGTCAATATTTCTGCAAACAAGCAACATTTTTCTGGAACATGTTGCTTTTATAAAGAAGAGGAGGCTAACCTCTTCTTTAAGAGCTCCTAGCTTTCAGAGAACATGTATGGTCTCTGGTGGCTAAAGTGGCCGAGCTGGATGAGCTGAGGCAGACAGAGAGGTATATAGAGGAGTCATTCAGGGACATAGTAGAACAGTCCCACCTCCACTCTGACAGCCACTGTGCTGCTTTGGAGGGGCAATGTCTCCAGGGAGGAGAGCACAAACATGAAATGGCAGGAAGTAATCCTGTAGCTGGGACCTGCCTTCCGGGTGATGTGTTATCATCTCGCACCGAGGATATTTCCCCAGGGGTGTGTGCCCAGAAGGGTGGGAATAGGACAGCTGTGGTAGCTGGGGATTCGATTATTAGGAATGTAGATAGCTGGGTTGCTGGTGGTCATGAGGACTGCGTGGTAACTTGCCTACCTGGTGTGAAGGTAGTGGACCTTACACGACACATAGGAACCTGTTGTGGTGGTCCATGTTGGTACCAATGACATAGGTAGATGTAGGATGGAGTTTCTGGAGGCCAGATTTAGGCTTCGAGGTAGTAGACTCAAGTCCAGAACCTCCAGGGTAGCCTTCTCGGAAGTGTTGTTCCACGTGCAGGACCCCAGAGGCAGGTGGAGCTCCAACGTCTCAATGCGTGGATGAGATAACGATGCAAGGAGGAAAGCTTTAGATTTATCAGGAACTGGGCAGTTTGTGGAGGGGTGGGGGGGCTATACAGACGGAATGGGCTCCACCTTAACCAGAATGGAACCTGGCTGCTGGCACTAAAAATTAAAAATGCGGTAGAGCAGTTTTTAAACTAGAACCTGGGGGAAAGCCGACGGGCACTGTAGAGTGCACAGTTCACACTGTGGCATCTATGCAGGATGATAGTTTAGGGGATTTAGAGTTGCTTAAGATTGAGTTAGGGATACAATTTAAGAGACTTCAGGTGGAATTCGCTGGAAAACAGATAAATAACAATTGCAGGGTGCCTGATACAGTCACCTATAACATGCACAATAAGAAGAATAAAAAGAATAAACGTAAATGTCTATATGCAAATGCTAGAAGCCTAAAAAGTGAGATGGGAAAATTAGAGTGTATTGCACTAAATGAAGATCTAGACATTATAGGCATCGCAGAGACATGGTGGAACGAGGATAACCAATGGGACACTGTAATAACAGGGTACAAAATATATTGGAATGACAGAGTAGATAGAGTTGATGGTGGGGTTGCTCTATATGTAAAAGACAACATTGAGTCAAGTACAATTAAAATTTTAAAGGATGAAAACTGTTCCCTAGAATCTCTATGGATAGAAATTTCAGGTATAAAAGGGAAGAGTTTCGCAGTAGGGCTATACTATCACCCCCCTAACCAGGACAGAGAGACTGATAAAGCAATGCTAAAAGAGATTAGACAGGCTACTAAACTCGGCAACATAATAATAATGGGTGACTTCAATTACCCTAATATCGATTTGGGGAATTTTTCCTCGGAACAGGAGGTGGAGGTCAAATTTCTCGATGCCCTAAATGACTGCTTCCTAGAACACCTGGTTCTGGAACCAACGAGAGGAGGAGCTATTCTGGATCTAATCCTGAGTGGCACGCAGGACTTGGTGCAAGGAGTAACTGTGGTGGAGCCACTAGGCAATACTGATCATAATATGATCACATTTGACATAATTTCTGTAGGGAGAAAGATAAACAAAAGTACAGCAGTAGCATTTAACTTTAAAAAGGGGAGACTATGACAAAATGAGGAAACTAATTAAAAAGAAACTAAAAAGCACAGTTGCAAGGGCTACAAGTTTGCAAGAGGTGTGGAGGCTGTTTAAAAGCACCCTTCTGGAAGCCCAGATTAAATGCATCCTGCAAGTTAAAAAAGGAAGCAGGAAGACCAAACGTCTTCCACTGTGGTTAAAGGGGGAGGTGAAGGAGGCTATTAGAGCCAAAAAGGCATCCTTTAAGAAATGGAAGACTAGTCCCAATGAAAATAATATGAAAGAGCAAAAACACTGGCAACGTAAATGTAAAGTATTCATAAGGCAGGCCAAGAGAGATTTTGAAGGGAGGCTTGCTAAAGAGACAAACACAAGCATCAAAAACATTTTCAAATACATCTGAAGCAAGAAGCCTGCTAGGGAGTCAGTTGGGTCATTAGATGACAAGGGAGTAAAAGGGGCACTGAAGGAGGATAATGACATTGCAGAGAAGCTGAATGAGTTCTTTGCGTCGGTCTTCACTACGGAGGATTTTGGGGAGGTACCCAAACCATATTCTTGCTTTGTGGGTAAGGAATAGGAAGAACTATTACAAATCAATGTGATGTTGGAGGATGTTCTAGGGCAAATTGACAAACTGAATACTAACAAGTCACCAGGACCAGATGGTATTAACCCCAGAGTTCTGAAGGAACTCAAATATGAAAATGCACGCCTACTGTTAGTGATTTGTAACCTGTCACTAAAATCTGTCACTGTACCCGAGGACTGGAGGGTGGCGACTGTAACCCTGATATTTAATAAGGGATCCAGAGGCGATCCTGGAAACTACAGACCAGTAAGCTTGACGTCTGTGCCAGGAAAAATGGTGGAAACCATCATTAAGAATAGAATTACAGGCCATGTTGACAAACATGGCTTAATGGGGAAGAGTCAACACGGATTTAGTAAAGGTAAGGCATGCCTCATTAACCTGTTGGAATTCTTTGAGGGTGTAAATAAGCACGTGGACAAGGGAGACCCAGTAGATATAGTGTACCTGGATTTTCAGAAAGCATTTGATAAGGTCCCTCATGAGAGACTCTTGAGAAAATTAAAAAGTCATGGGATAGGAGGTAGTGTCTTACTATGGATCAGAAACTGGTTAAAAGGTTGAAAGCAAAGGGTAGGACTAAATGGTCAGTTTTCACAATGTAGAGATGTAAAAAGTGGTGTGCCTCAGGGATCTGTATTGGGACCGGTGCTGTATAATGTAGTTGTTAATGATTTGGAAAAGGGTGTTAAGAGTGAGGTGATCAAATTCGCAGATGACACCAAGTTATTCAAGGTACTTAAAACACGAGCAGACTGTGAGGAACTGCAACGGGATCTTACGACACTGGGTGTCTGGGCATCTAAATAGAAAATGAGATTTAATGCGGACAAGTGCAAAGTGATGCACGTAGGGAAAAATAATCCAAACCATGTGTACAGAATGCTGGGTACTAAGCTAGGAGTTAGCACTCAAGAAAAGGATCTGGGGGTGGTTGTGGACAATACAATGAAATCCACAGTGCAGTGCGCAGCAGCAGTCAAAAAAGCAAACAGAATGTTAGGAATTATTCAAAAGGGGATAAAGAATAAAACTGAGGATGTCATAATGCCTCTAAATAATAAATGTTTACCTCTTAAATGACTTACCTCTTAAAATAATGTTTTACATTTTTTTTGATGATTTTAAAAATGTTATTGTTTTATTTGTTGTATACCACCCTGAGATGCCATTGGCATGAGGGAGTGGCTAATAAATATTTATAATAAAATAATAAATAAATAATATACAAATCAATGGTGAGACAGCACCTCAAATATTGTGTGCAGTTCTGGTTGCCCCATCTCAAAAAAGACATAGCTGAATTATAAAAGGTACAGAGAAGGGAAACAAATACGATCAAGGCCATGGAAGGGCTCCCTTATGAGGAGAGCCTTGGTAGGTTGGGGGTCTTCAGCTTAGATAAGAGATGACTGAGAGGAGATATGATAAAGGTCTATAAAATCAGGAATGATGTGGAGCTAATAAATAAGGATCACTAGTTACTTACCCTCTCAGCTAGTACTAGAACTAGGGGACACTCCATAAAGCTCATGGGTGGCAAGTTTAAAACAAATAAAAGAAAATAATTTTTCACTCAGCATATAATTGGGTTGCGGAATCTACTGCCAGAGGCTGTGGTAAGGGCTAGCACTCTAGCTGAGTTTAAAAGAGGTTTGGACAAGTTTCTGGAAGATAGGTCAATTGACAGCTATTAGCCAGACAGGATCAGGGAACATGATGGGAGCTGGGGGAAAACAACAGGGAATGGATTCCCCCATTGTGACTTGTTGGGTGCTTCTCCCAAGCCACTGTGATTGGCCACTGTCGGAGACAGGATGCTGGGCTAGATGGGCAATCGGTCTGACCCAGTATGGCTCTTCTGTTCTTATAACCTGGACATGTACTTGGTCCAGTGGTCTTTTGACTGATAAGAACATAAGTAATGCCATACTGGGTTTGACTAGCACCTGTCTCCAACAGGTCCGATCAGATCTGATTCAGAACTATACAATCTAAAATCCAAATTTAAATTGGGTCAGTCCGATTCTGAACCTATCCAGAACTTTAATACGATTTCCCATCCCTAGTTCATGGCAGTGTTCTGACCGGGGTCATAATGGTATTGTACCACCATCATGTGTGGTTTTACTCCTCAAATAACTTTGTGTCATCTGCAAATTTGATCACCTCACTCTTTGCTCCCTTTTCCACATCATTAGTGAATACATTAAACAGCACCGGTTCGAGTACAGATCTCTGAGTTATTCCATTATTTACCTCTCTCCTTTGTGAAAACTGACCATGTAGTCCTAATCTTTGTTTCCTATCCTTTAACCAGTTACTAATTCACAATAAGACACTGCCTCCTATCTCATGACTTTTTAATTGCCTTTTGTCCCTAATTAGGCGTCTTCTCTTCACTATTTAGTCATGCTGGTAAAAAGTTTGGTCCTCTTGCTACCTTTTTTAAATTTTGGAATACGTTTAATCTGGGTTTCCAAGATGGTGTTTTTTAATAGTTTCCATGACTCTTCCAGACATTTAATCCTCTCAACTGCTTCTTTTATTTGCCTTCTAACTATATCGTCCTCATTTTAGCATGGGGTGCTTTTAGACTTGCCTCTGTGTTTGCTTACTGCAAAGTCTGCTTTCAGCAACCTTATGCAGGTGAAGTTTAGATGGGCCTTCCCGCACCAAAATTCACCCGGTCGTCATTGGAAATGGCGGCACCAGGCGGCTCGTGCATTCTTTTGAAAACCGGATATTTCAAACCCCGATATCGAGGTTTGGCAAGTTCAATTTTAAAAAGAATGTGCAAGCCACCTGGTGCTGCTGTTTTCAGTGGCGGCCAGGTGACTTCCAATGCGGGGAGGTACATCTAAACTCTATCCGTGCCAGGTTGCTGAAAGCGAACTTTGAAGTCCGTGAAGATAGGAGGCATGTCTAAAAATGGACATAGTCTTCCTGTATCAGGGATGGTTACCTGGGGTGAGTCTCTGCAGGACCAGACCCCACAAAAACCACTTTCTCTGGGCAATCAGCTCTCTGTCACTTGTTAGTAAAGTTAGCTCAATTTTCCTTTATTTGCTACATACAGTTTTGTCTCTGTTTAGCTTTAAAGTTTCCACCATATACTCTATGCAAGCAGCTAAACATCAACCTTCTGGCTCCCTTATCATGCCAAGCCAGGTACCAGCCTCTGTTCTGGCTACTTACAGTTTGTCTATACAGTCGTTGTACCAGCATACAGTCTCTCAAGCCAGGAAATAGTCCTTTGGCAACCCAAAGTCCCTTCTTGGCTCTCTGGTTTCTGGGCCAAACACTCCCTTTCTAGCCAACAAACCCCTGGTTCAGGAAGCCCCTCTGCCTCCCAAGCTGTACCATCTCCTGGCACAGGCAGAGTTCTCTCAGGAGGTCCTTCTCCTATGGTCACCCAACTGGCCTGCCTAGGCTTTCTAGACCCTGGTCATGCTCAGATTGGTCCACTTACACCAAGCTTACCTGTGGACTCAGTCCCTGAAATGGCTAGCGTCCCTTGAGCATACTTGGGGACTTAGCAGCTCTCAGCCTCTTCAGTCCTCAACGAGCACACCCAGGAACTTAGTCTCTGGAGGAAAATCTCAGGGCTGGATTGGCCAAACCCTAACCCAGCTGCCTTTCTCACAGGCTCTGTTTTCTTGGGGTGTAGTTCCCGCAGGTCCACTTCCTAAAGGGCCAGCAGCCCTCTTGTCTGCACCCTGATGCACTCCCTTTTCAAAGTGAAATGTTACTGTGATAGTTTTGTTACCATTCTCCCTCCTGTAATTATGTCAAATTTGTTTCATTTATGATCACTATTGCCAAGTGGCAGGCCTGTAGCAGAACCTGCTACTCCTGTTCCACTAATCCCTCTTGATAAAATGTTTCTGCTTTCAATGTTCTGCCAGTTTTCTGCTCCTTCTCCATTGTCACCCAAGCAGAAGCGGCTCCTGCAGTTTGCCACTGCAGCCCTCGTATGCTGACCAATTTCTGGCAGAATGCCTAATTGGCAGAAAACCAGTGGAAAATCCAATCCATGCGGAACTGGGACAGGAGGAGATGTTGGGGTGCTGCAGCTGCGCTGCCAAAAGCTACCACCTGGTGGAGCAAGTTGCCCCATCTTGGCTATATACTGCCACTGGCAGCTTGGTTGTGGGAACAGACAGGGGTGGGCGGGACTGTTCTTGAATGGTGCAGCTCTTTCCTGGCCAGGAGAATTCAGTGGGTGGTGCTGGGTGATTATTCATCTTCTCCCCAGGCCTCACATGTGGAGTCACACAAGGTTCTATTTTATTCCCTCTCCTGTTCAATGTGTATATACAGTAGGGGTGGGACTCCAGGCGAATTATCGGTTACCAGTTTTATTGGTATCAGATTAATCCGATATCTGATTTATCGGTATATCGATTTTTTAACATTGCCTATTTCTTATATCTTTAACATTGCAGCCATTGTAATAAATGGCATTGTGTTAAAAAGCCGAGAGAAACCGGCAATGTTAAAAAACCAATATACCGATACTGACAATTATTGGTATTATCGGATTAATCCGATATCAACAATTATCTGTATTATCAGGTTAATCCGATACCAATAGTTCCATCCTTAATATGCAGCCCTTGAGGGAGATCATCAGAGAGTTTGGTGACAGATGTCATCAATATGCTGATGACACCCAATTATATCTCTCTTTTTCATCAGACCCAGGTTTGGCAGTCTTGGAGCTTACCCGGTGTCTGTCGGCTGTGGGGGCCTGGATGAGGGCTAGCTGCCTGAAGTTGAATCCTGACAAGACAGATGTGATGGTTGTGGGGAAAGCCGGGGGAATGATTGCCCCCATCATTGATGGAGTCCGTCTTCCCCTGGTATCTCAGGTCCATAGTCTGCGGGTGCTTCTGGATCCACAGCTTCGCCTGGATGTCAAGGTGGTGGCTGTGGCAAAGGATGCATTCTGCCAATTACATCTGGTACGACGACTTAGGCCGTATGTCTCAGACCCGGACCATGCCACAATCATCCATGCTTTTATTACCTCAAGATTAGACTACTGTAATGCACTCTATGTGGGACTACCCTTGGTGACAGTCTGGAGACTGCAGCTGGTGCAGAATGCAGCGATTCATCTCCTTAAGGGGATGAGTCATCGCAAGCACACTACTCCAGTACTCTGCTATCTGCACTGGCTGCCGATAGTCTTCTTGGCCCATTTCAAGGTGTTGGTTTTGATCTTTAAAGCCCTAAACAGCCTGGGTCCCACCTATCTTCAGGATCACCTCATCCTCTAGAATCTGGATCGGCCTCTGTGGTTGGCCAGGGATGCTCCCCTTGAGTTTCCCTGGCTTTCCCGGGTGTTAACCATGAGGAGGGCATTCTTGGTGGCCGCTCGGTGACTATGGAACTCCTTCCTGTTGGACCTCCCCTCCTTTCGTAGGCAGTGTAAAACCTGGCTGTTCTGCCAGGCCTTTTCCAAGTGAGACAGGATGGGTGTGTTTGGTTAGGGTGGTGGTTTTATTGTGGGGTTATTTTAATGTGGGGTTAATTTTATATTTTTTTATGTTGTTAGCTGCCCTGAGCTGCTTGTGCAGGAGGGGTCGGCATATAAATGACTCTCAGCAGTCAGACCCACTCAACATATCTGGGAACCTCAGAGTTCCCCCTCCCTTCCTCAGTGGCCAGGGCTGGTAAACCTCAGCTGACTGAGTCAAGCTCGGTTCGGGCGACTGCTGCAACTTGAAAATTCATTGGGAACTTGATTTAATTAATATATTGGAGCAGAGGATGGGGAGCATCCAGGGCAGCCACAGGTGAGGGCAGGGTAATGTGTCACAGCAGCAGGACTCAGTCCTGGAGGAATGCCAGTGTACCCCATATACAGTTACACAGATTACACGTTACATACATGGCTAGCCTGGTGGCAGCACAGCAGCACACACAAGATGAAAAAAAAAGGATTCCACTATGAATCCCACCCCTAAGAATACCGATCATGGCTGGCCTGGCACCGCCCAGCATACTGAGGAGGGACTGAGGATGTGGAGGGGAGGGACTGAGGATGTGGAGGGGAGAGGACACTCACCTCAACTGTGTCTGGCTGACTGGCACGTCAGTCCAGCCAGTCTGTGATGCTGCCACCTTGCACCTTCCTCCTCTTCATTCACAACTCAAATGAAGAATAAAATAAAATTAACACAATTATAATTACAGAACATAACAAAAAATAAAACCATATTTACAAGTTTGTAGAAGGAGAGAAGGATTCTCTCTCTGATATGATAGCTACCTAGCTGGCTCAAGTGGTGTGCTGGGTAAACCAGTCCGGCTCAAACAACAAATAGTCACTTCTCAGCATGGTGGCCAAAGAGCAAGAGAGGGTGAAATGGTGTGACTAGCACTTTTATGTGGTGTGTTTGACCGTGCGTGACCATTTGGCCTGCCCTGACCATGATCCCTGCTCCTTACCAATTGCAAGCAAACCGCAGATACTGTTTCCATCAGAAATATTGCTTCCCAAGAGAGTGGAAACTCTTCCCGCAAGTTGGCAGCTTCCCATGCCGAAGCAGAGGCCAAAAAAAATTGCAGGAAGCGGCTGCGAAAAAACCAGATTCCGGCAAGGAAAGTAGCAGAATGAAGGGCCGCTTATGAATTGCACCGCGTGGGGCAGAAGAGCAGTTACCAGTGGAAAATTTTGTTGATGGGGGATGCCGCTTCAGGCATAGCAGCTCCACCACCTGTTACCCTTTGCACTAGGTACTGGGCTCCACTTAGGATTAGATCTAAAGTAGCCCCATCTCTCGTTGGCTTCAGGACCAACTGTTCCAAGAAGCAGTCATTTATGGCATGTAGAAACTTTACCTGATGGGACTGAAGAATTCAAAGCAATAAATCCTCCCTGAACGCATAGTGGTAGAAAAGCTGCAGTCTTTTGCTTGCCAAATCTCCAGCGTTTAGTTAGAAGCTCAAACATTTTCTGAGGCACTATAAATTAGATCATCTCCAGATGTTTTGGTACTGTGAATGGAGAGGCTCAAATTCACTTTTAATGAACCGTATTTTAATGTCAGTCTCTCCTGTCTCCTTAAATGACAAAGAGCTCATCTGACTTTGTAATGAATCCCACAACTGCACTTTTTTCAACTTAGTCATTTATTGAGCATCTCTCTGTCTGTATTATGCCGGTCCACAGTAACAGCGGGTTGACAGTTTGAGTAACTGCATGGAATGCTTGTTAGCAGAGCCTTGGGTATTTATTTATTTTTTTAAATGACACTAGGAACAGCAGGAGGTGCTGGCATGCCTAGTGTGGAAGGCAGAACTCTAGGCCGGAGATGGGTTAGCCAAGAGGTTGTAGAAATAGAAAATAGGTAGGCAAATCCACAAGACAATATTAAACAGAAGAGCAAATATCATAAAAGCAGAAGAGCTGTTCAGTGATTGATTAGTGTATATTCAAGGGTTAGGCGTGTCTACTGGGAATATGAAAAGGACCAATGAGATGATCAAGGAAGTTCAGAAAGCAATCAACAACAACAAAAAAAGACATACGAAAATGAAAGGGAGAACATACTGGTGGTTGTGATACATTTAAAAAATATGTTTAAAGTACATAAGGAATCGGAAGTTTGTGGAGGGAAAGGACATGTTTTGATACATACCATAAAAAATGTCTACAGTACGTTGTCTACATAGCAACACTAGTTAGCTAAATGGGAGTGAGGTTTTGAAAGGAAATTAAGCAGTGATAAAGATTTATAGAGCAAAGATTGACAAAACAGCAAGGCCAGAAAGGATCTACTTTAGCTTTCCAAGGGAAGTGGCAAACAAAAAAGTGATGTATGAAAGTCATCCTTGGCAACAAGGAGAGGTAGATAAAGGTTAATAAAATGTCAATATTTTAAAAAGGGATTGAGGGAAAATCTAGGAAACAGCCAATCTGAGAGTTTGGCTTCTGCCAGCAGGACAACATTGGAGTTAAACACTTATTGTGAGCAGAAACGGAGGACACTTAGAAATAAAGGCCTTGATCTGGTTTGGGGAACAGAGGAAAAACCACCAGGGACTTTGTAATGAAAAACCATCAGAGCATGAGGAACACCGGTGCTACTGCTTGTGTACCCAGCACTATGATATCAATCCTAAATCTTACACAGGTAGATGGGAAGAGCCCCCCATCTCATCCCTATCAGGCGCAGGCACCAACCTTTTGCACGATTAAGTATGAGGTGCAGTTAGGGGCCTAGTACCATGCCAACCTCTCTGGGAGGCCGTAGAGTATGGTGCAGGGAGCTGGGCTACACTTTGTGGCACAGCAGGATCACAGAGCTCTCCATTTAGCACTACAGGGGCTTAATCATAGTGAGAGAGGTCTACCCACCCTGCTCAGCACAGTGCTAGATCCCCTTCCATGTGAGCAAGTACCATGGCTTCCCCCAATGCACACACCAGAATCCAGACCAAAGCAATGCCTCTATGTTTCTCACTTCCCTCAATAATTATTTTAGAGCTTGTTCACAGGAACACTCTCTCCCTTACTCTTGCTGCTCACATGAGCAAAGTGTTTAAAGGGAGGGTAAATGGAGAGCAGGGGTTGTGGGGAGGACAGTTGTGCAAGTAAGTGGGGTTAATTCAAGGAGAAAGAATTCTAATGCAGAGGAAGTGTTTGTATGAATGATTTGGAGAGAAGCATTCCTTTAAAAAAACCAAAAAATACCCAACCCAGTGCATCCCCTTTCAAAGCATTCCCCAGTCATTCCTGGTTTCTTTGCCCTGACTATTGGTACTCTCGGTGAATGATTGGTTGTATTTGCCCACCACCAACCCAGCCAACAATGCTGCAGCCCCTGGGCACTGTGGGCAGAGTCAATTTGTGTCTCCCCAAGTGATGATCTTAAAGAGGGAAGGAGAAGGGAAGGGGCCACTGAGGGTCTGTCGTAGTTGTCCCTCACCATCAGGGCTAGGAAAAAGACAAGCAGGATTGTGGGCATGCCCCTCCCGCCCCCTAATATGCAGGCTGCAGGGGCAGAAAATCCGGGCATCAGTTTGGTGCATTGGCTGGGAAGGAACAGCTGAGCTAGGGAGAGACAATTTCTCCATCATCATCCACCTTTCTTCCCTCAGTCGAGTCAGCTCAGCCTGAAGGGAGGGGTGATTCAGGTCCTAATCAGAGTTGCTCCATCTCTTTCCCCCTTTTCCCTTTGCGGAAGGGCTCACTGTTGGAATGGGATGCCCTCCTCTTGGTGGAGGGGGTATAGGAGTGCGGATTTATCTGCACTATACACGTTGCCATGTTGTGAAAATCCCTGTAGTTTGGCCTGATAGCTAGCCCCAAAGGAGGGGTCAGACATGTAGAGAGCCAGACACAAAGCTGAATGCTCAAATAAAACAAATTTATTTCCAGAGTTAGAAAAGGTCGCAAATCTATGTGTATGCATTTTTTACCTCAGATGTATTGATCCATTTTTTCACAAACAAATAGAATTTCTAGACACTCTCTTTACTGAGGTCAGCAAGTGTACCATGTATGGTACTGCAGGAATTCGTAAACTTATCTTCTTTTTGTTAAGATTTAGGCTGACTTCTCTGACCCTTTCTAGGAGCTTAGTGTGACTGAAATCATGATCTGTCATTGTCTCCTGCATAGTGTCTCCACATCCATACAATAAACATGTCATCTGTTATGGCACATATCCTGTTTAGACCTGTTAGGACATCTTGTTGGTGACGCTCATATTCCTCTGTTACAGGTTTGATTCTGGATGGCATTTTCAGCCATCTGTATCAGCCTGCTGGTGTCCAAAAAGTGGACATCTAACAGGACTTGCCAGTATCCATCTTTTGCATCAACAACCGAGAATATCTTTGCTTTGGCAAATTCTTGTAAAATTTCTTCTAGAGTAGGCATTTGGTAATGAACTCCCAATAGCTGCTTTCTCACATTACCCAGTGTGAGGGTGGAACTTCTGTGAGGGCAATTTTGGCTCTATTCTCATGAGAATTAGTGCACGTAGGAATGTAGGGATGGGCAAACAGATTGCGGTTTGGGTTCGGCCATTCGGTTTGGTTCGGCCATTCGGTTCGTTCACCGCGTTGGGTTTGGCCATTCGGTTCGGTCCTGTTCTGTTCTGTTGTTCAGAAAAAGGCTNCATTTATTTATTTGACGTGACCCTAGGCCATTGTTGACTTACAAACAAAGAAAACAAACATTTACCGAAAACAAACAGTCAACACAAATACTCAATAAAAACATATTACAAAACTACTAACTCAGTTTAGCTCATAGGCAAACAGAAGATACATAAAAGCATTAGCACAGGAAAGTTAATCAGGAATTACCTGGCTTAAAAAGGAGGAACTTCTTCCTCATCTCCATGGCCTCTACTAAAAATCTCATGGTACCAGTCGTTACCTCAGAATGAGCATCACAGAGGGCCATCTGGGAAAGGAACTGATCCGTCCCACCTGGAAATTTATCTAAGAGTGGCTGCAAATATCGCAAGCGGGGAGAGTCATTCTGCCTGCATTGAAACAATACATGGTGAGTAGATTCGGTGGTCTGGGAATCAAAAGGGCATAGACGGTCCCCAAAAGGGACCCCTGCAAAACATCCCTCCAAAACACATGTGGGTAACGCATTAACCCTCGCACAGAAAAATAGGTGCTTTTCTCTAAAAGTAGCTGCAGAGGCAAAATAATGTGGCACTGGACCTGAATTGCCATAGGGCAATTACCTCCACTAGCTCAGTTCATAATTCCAATCTGAATAAAGAGTGCTGCCATTTAAATCCAATATCGTTGTCCTTGTCTCATTCTGGATGCGCCGACAATACCCACAGCTCTCGGTGTGAGGGACGTTTGCCTTCTCATTATGCTGGTGTGGTGTTTTCTGAGAATTTCTGAATTTGTTTTTACTCAATGCATCATCTCAGTCTCTGATGTGCTTATTAAATCTGCATTTGAGTGAGAGCTTGTTCACTAGCTTTGCACATGTCTGTGGCCCCTGGGCATTTTCATCTGAGCTTCCTTTTCTTCGGTTCCTATGGCTAACCGGTCACAGTTCAATTCCTCTTTTAAAACCCCATACTCGCATGAATCTGCTACTTTGCACACCTTGGTAATAAACCAGTCCATGATTTCTGTAGAGTCTTGTTTGCATTTGTTGAAAAGAAAAAATTCATAAATAACATTTCTGGTAGGCTGTGAAAATGCTTTTGGAGGGCAGTCAGAGATTTTGGAGGGATCTTGCCTGTTTGCTGATGGCATATTCAGGTGGTGTTGGAGCAGCTGACATGCTTTCCCCATCACAGACAGCAGTGTTGTAGTTCTTATTATCTTCTTCATTCAGTCCTGCTGCAATTTCATAATTCTCCCACTGTGGTCTGAAGAACATCCAGGTGTTGAAAACATCACCTGCCATCTCCATGGGTCCAGGGACTGGAAGCAGACGTCTTGCCATGATTGAGACTCTGCTTCTCTGTGTGTGCACTGGCTTTCAAATCAGATCTGCTTGTTGTCTTGTCTGGACAATTCCACTCCTGAAACAATGTTTGGATTTTGACTTTCAGATACAGATTCTGAAGCTTTTCAGGCTGCTTTTAAACGAGGGGCGCTGAAGCGCCTCCTGAACGCCGCATTAAAGCAAAGCCGCCAGAAGTGACGTTCTCCCCGTTGCCGGCGGCGGCTGGAGACACGGGGCTCTGGAGTGGCGCATTCTTAAGCCTGATAATTGAAGTCTTAAGAACACGCCACTCCAAAGCCCCGTGTCACCAGCCGCCGCCACCGCCGGCAATGGGGAGAACATCACTTCCAGCAGCTTTGCTTTAATGCAGCATTCAGGAGGCGCTTCAGTGCCCCTCGTTTAAAAGCAGCCTCAGTAGCTAACCCTTGTTGGATACAATACAGTCCATGCAGACCTGCAGCACTAATTGCTTCCCCATCACTTGTCTTTCAGGTCTGCCCTCTGATTTGGTATTGATCAGGCAGAGTGCTGCTGTACAGGATGTTGCATAGCTCCATCTCTAAAGGTCTTTGCTCCCCCTTGTGGGTGGGAAGTTCTCTATTTTAACACCTAGGAGGGGTAGAAATTGGGTGGGTGGAAGGAAGGAAGGGAAGCCAGGGAGAGAGAGAGAGAGGCAGAAACAGAGGATTGGTGGGGGTTGGAGGAGAGGCAGGGAGGAGGAGTTGCAATAAAGGGTGGGTAGCTTAGGGGAAGTCAGGGAGGAGAATAGAGAGTTTGAAATGGGGGGATGGCAGGAAGGGTTCCAAGGAGTAAAATGGGGAGGAAGGAGAGGGGGGAGGCAGGGAAGGATAGAAATTGAGGGTGTAGGGAAGAGACAGATAGGAGGGAGGGAGGAGTAGGACAAAAGAATGGTAGGTTATGGGAAGGCAGGGAGGATGGCAGGGGTAGAAACAAGGGTGGGGGAATCAGAGAGAGAGAGNCCATTGGCTCCTTGCAGCCTAGTTCGTGGCCAGTTGCAAACTGCAAAGCCAGTGGTCTGAGGCGAAAAGGGATGGTGATGGGGTAGGCTGGCTGCTGCTCCAAGCCTCTGCACCCCTGGTGCCTGGAAGTCTGCTCCTCAGCTAATTCCCCCTCCCTGTCATGTTTTGCCTTCCAATGACACTTTTTTGCCACCCGAACTCACCTGAACGTGATCTGAACTGTTCAGTCATTTCAACGTTCGGAATTGAGTTCAGTTCGGTCAGTTCGTGTTCGGATTTGGGTTTGGTCATCCAAACAGGCCACGTTCGGGCCAAACTCTGAACTTCCGAACCGCGTTCGCCGATCCCTATAGGAATGCACTGTTCCGCTTTTCTCCCACAAGAACACCCATGATTGTGAGAGCTCCATACAGGGACCTGGTCATGTGTGAGTGTTCTTGCAGGAGAAAAGCAGAATAGCACTTTCCCACATGTGCTAATAATATTTATTTATTTATTTAGACACATTTATAGCCCGCACCCTCCTGCTGACATAGCAGCTCAAGGCACCTCCCAATAAAGTGCAAAGATATAACAATTCAACAGTTAAAATCAACATAAAATTATAAACTTATTAAAACTTATTCCAGCTTATTAAAAGAGTAGAACCAGACACCAAAACACACACACCCAACCCAGCCCACCCTACCCATCTCCCTCCCCAAAGGTCTGGTGGAACAACCAGGTCTTACACTGTTTTTGGAAAGACGGGAGCTTTGGGGCTAAGCAGGCCTCCATCGGGAGGGAGTTCCACAGCCTAGGAGCAGCCACCGAGAATGTCCTCCCCATCATCACCACCCGGGAAACCCCTGGGACTTTGAGGTCGGGCGTCCCCGGCCGACCACAGGGGCCTAACCACGGACCAAGGTGTGAGGCAGTCCCACACGTAAGTGGGGTCCAGGCTGTTTAGGGCTCTAAAAGTCAACACCAACACCTTGAATTGATCCCGGAAGATAATAGGCAGCCAGTGCAGGGAATGGAGCACTGGTGTGATGCACTCACATGACCGGTCCCCATGAGGAGGCGGGCCACCGCATTCTGAACCAGCTGCAGCCTCCAGACCATCTCCAGGGGTAGCATGTAGAGCGCATTTCAGTAGTCCAGTCTAGAGGTGATGAAGGCATGGATGATGGTGGCTAGATCAGAGTCCGAAACATACTGACGTAGCTGTCGCACCAAATGTAACTGTCGAAAGGCGCTCCTCTTCACAGCCGCCACCTGGGAATCCAGTTGGAACTGTGAGTTGAGCACCTCTAGACTATGGACCTGAGAGGCTAACGGAGGGCAGAC
>QEPC01000562.1:1675509-1697689 GCA_003113815.1 Sphenodon punctatus
ATGCTTTCCCCATCACAGACAGCAGTGTTGTAGTTCTTATTATCTTCTTCATTCAGTCCTGCTGCAATTTCATAATTCTCCCACTGTGGTCTGAAGAACATCCAGGTGTTGAAAACATCACCTGCCATCTCCATGGGTCCAGGGACTGGAAGCAGACGTCTTGCCATGATTGAGACTCTGCTTCTCTGTGTGTGCACTGGCTTTCAAATCAGATCTGCTTGTTGTCTTGTCTGGACAATCCCACTCCTGAAACAATGTTTGGATTTTGACTTTCAGATACAGATTCTGAAGCTTTTCAGGCTGCTTTTAAACGAGGGGCGCTGAAGCGCCTCCTGAACGCCGCATTAAAGCAAAGCCGCCAGAAGTGACGTTCTCCCCGTTGCCGGCGGCGGCTGGAGACACGGGGCTCTGGAGTGGCGCATTCTTAAGCCTGATAATTGAAGTCTTAAGAACACGCCACTCCAAAGCCCCGTGTCACCAGCCGCCGCCACCGCCGGCAATGGGGAGAACATCACTTCCAGCAGCTTTGCTTTAATGCAGCATTCAGGAGGCGCTTCAGTGCCCCTCGTTTAAAAGCAGCCTCAGTAGCTAACCCTTGTTGGATACAATACAGTCCATGTAGACCTGCAGCACTAATTGCTTCCCCATCACTTGTCTTTCAGGTCTGCCCTCTGATTTGGTATTGATCAGGCAGAGTGCTGCTGTACAGGATGTTGCATAGCTCCATCTCTAAAGGTCTTTGCTCCCCCTTGTGGGTGGGAAGATCTCTATTTTAACACCTAGGAGGGGTAGAAATTGGGTGGGTGGAAGGAAGGAAGGGAAGCCAGGGAGAGAGAGAGAGAGGCAGAAACAGAGGATTGGTGGGGGTTGGAGGAGAGGCAGGGAGGAGGAGTTGCAATAAAGGGTGGGTAGCTTAGGGGAAGTCAGGGAGGAGAATAGAGAGGTTGAAATGGGGGGATGGCAGGAAGGGTTCCAAGGAGTAAAATGGGGAGGAAGGAGAGGGGGGAGGCAGGGAAGGATAGAAATTGAGGGTGTAGGGAAGAGACAGATAGGAGGGAGGGAGGAGAAGGAGAAAAGAATGGTAGGTTATGGGAAGGCAGGGAGGATGGCAGGGGTAGAAACAAGGGTGGGGGAATCAGAGAGAGAGAGGGGGGGAGAGAGGCAGAAACAAAGGGTGTGGGGGAGACAGGAAAGTAGACTTACCAGCAATCCCTTTCCTGGCTGCAGAGTCCAGCAGTCATTTTGGTTTTCTGAGAAGAGGAGGCCTGATTCCCAGCAGCAGCCAGGAACATACCACATCTCCCTCCCCTCTGCTATTGACCTCCGGGTGGTATGGATTACTGCCCAGAAGCAGCACTAATTGGGGGCCCCCCATCTCCAACCCCTCCTCTTGCCTTTATTGCACAAATGCCTCCAGAACAGCCAAGGGAGCTGCCCCAGGAGCTTGTGCAGTAAAAGCAATGCATAGCTCTGCCTCCCTGGCCCACCCTGCCTCTTTCTCTACCCCCTTATCTTGCTCACATCTGAAATGGCTTTGCACATGTGCCGACAGCATAATACGGAAGCATCCAGCTCAGCTGTAAGTCAGGTGGAAGGGAGAGGAATGAGGGAGAAGACATGGGGATGGCTCATGGAAGGCAGGACAGAGTCGCACTAGATCCAAAATGAAAAATCTCAGCAAGTGCTTCTTCTATTGGAAGCAGGCCATTCACCAAGATTTACGTGATGCCGAAACTTACCAGGTTTCCCACTGTTTTTGCCATGTTGTGTTTTATTTTTTGCAAGTTGAATGGGACTGTCCTGGGCTGGTCCAAATCCCCATGTGCGCCAAGCTTGACAGCTAGCTATGCACCATGGAAGTGTTGGAAATTGCCATAAAACTGCTGTAAAACTGTTTTAAAATTTCCAGGAAATGATGAAAAAGTCCCAGAAAGTGATGAAAAATCCTGGAAGGCGTCAAAAAGTCCTGGCAAGTGACAAAAATAATTTTAAAGTCTCAGAAAGTGACAGAAGTCCCAGAAAGTGACAAAAACTACAGCAAAAATGGCAGAAGCACAGGATCACCAGAAACTAACCAAGTGCTGATGTACACTTGCAAGCACTCCCCAAAGGTCAGCATTTCCCTGAAGAACAGGGACACTTGCTCTTGTCCCATCCCTAAGCCCCACTGCCCCTCCCCCATCAGCTGCCCCTGCCGGAGAGAAAAGGTATGTTGGAGAAGCAGGAGGGAGACAGAGGAAGAGAAGTAGATAGGGCCAGAATGGACGTGGGAAGGGCAAGATGGGTCTTTAGTTGTGTCTGGGCTCCCTTTGATCTCTGGGAATGAAGAAGGGAGGGAAATTGGTGGCGGGGTCTTCCTCCAGCTTTGTATCTGGTCTGACCCATCCAGACTGCTTGCTTGCTTGTTGTTTTTGTTGTTTTGCTCTGGCTAGTTGTGAGAATGAAGCAGGAGGGGGTGAGGCAGTGGTGAGTGAGTAAAGAACTCTTACCTGTTAGTCTGCATGCCCCACCCAGCTGAGCTGCAAGGATGCTTCCATTCCCAGCTCTCGAGTTGCTGAATTTATGACTGCACCAACGAGGATATTATTTCCTGGTCTGTGTGGCCAGGGAACTGGCAGGAAAGGTGTTCATCCCTTGCAATGCTCACCACTTGCATTGTGCTAGATCTAGCTTGTGTCTCACAGGAATTCACTATAAGATATAACACTGCCCATAATTTATGGCAGTGGTTCCCACCATTTTGATATGTGACCTTGTATATAACTCTGTGACCCCAGACAGCAACAAAACCATGATAAGTATCTCAGTTATGAATTAGGCCATGATCTCATCTACAGATAGCATGTCCCCCTCTTGAAGTCCTGACCCACAGTTTGGGAACCTTGGTTCTAGGACCAAAATTACTAATCTCTTTAGACTCTTTCCTTCAAAGAATGACACAGGATGAACTTGACTAAAACCGCAGTCCTGTAACGGCATGTATGCAGACAGATTCCTGTATCTGCAAAGACGCCCATGGAGTTTAGTGGGACTGTGCCTGGACACAGTCGCAGGATTATAACCTTAGTTTTAAAAAACAATTGTTTATAGCAAAATTAATTATGATTAATAGGCAAGACTGGTAATTATTTACACAGTATACACATTTCATGAACTGTGGAAATCTGACTCGCAGTGCAAAGGAACTGCAAAAAAATAACTGTTCCTTGGAAATGCCTTCTGTTGTTCCTGCCATATTTATTACCTGTACTGTATTACTTTTATTAAATTTTGTAGCTGAGATTCAATTGTCTATTCGATAAAATCTAGCATTAGTCAGATTTCTAGGCTGACATAAATATTGATTTACTCTGACTGATAATAGAATCAGTCTCTCCAAAGCATGTGAAAATACTCTCTGCTGAGGATTCTATTCAATAAGCTTTCTCTTTGAGCCACTTGTGTGGTTGTGCACGTATAGCTAAATATATGGAATTTATGCTACTAACAATGAATGAACGAAGCAATGTCCAAGTAGTACAAGATGTGATTTTTATTTTTGGTCTTTAATACCAGCCTGAATAAAAACTCCCAAGACGTACCCAATTGAAGAAGAAAAAAGTTGAGTAAATAAGATTGTGGAAAAGCGTGACCTGTTTTTTTCTTGAATCATTCTTGTGTATCTTGTATGTAGGAAAGATAGGGACTAAAAAAAGATGCTTCCATTATTGAGGGGTGCGGTAATGAAACCTACAAAAAGATTCTATGAATAGCATGTCATATTCTCCTCACATTTCAATTAACCTTGAGGTGGTAATCATGGATTGGAGGGCTCCACCGTCCATATTTTAGGCTGTATATCCACAAAATCTGAAAGACAAGAAAGTGTACTGTGTATTTATCTGCAATATTTCACTATTATCTTTCTTAGACAGAGGTTTAACTAGGTAGGAATGGGCCCTGGTACAAAGGATGGAATCGTCCCCCTGCTGGGATACCCTACTCCAATTTTAGGTTAAGGTTCTTGCCTTTACAAATAGAGAGCAGTGCTTGAGTGGGATAGCAGGACTTGCCGATAACCAGAGTTCCTAGTTTTCTCATTGTGACAGAGAACCAGAGATTTTGCTTTTTTTCTGGAGAAAAACAGATTTTGCTTTTTTCCAGAGAATTTTGCAGAAAATTGGAAAAACTGGGAGAGGAGGACACAGTGAGCACGAGGCAGCGTGGATGGAGAGTGGACCTAAGGGGGAACAACCTGAAGGCATGTGCTGTGGAGGGGCAGGGACTCTGCATTTGGAAGGGTTCCACAGACCTCCTGTGGGCTGAGGGGGTAGGGGAACTATGAACTGGGGCGGAGACAGGTGGGTCTAATTGGGCCCGGAGCAGCTTCCCCTAGTTTCAGCCTCAGTATGCTCCCCCTTTCTGGGTGGCAGAGCGGTCTGAGACCAGGCTGGGAGGAGAAGGCAGCACAGGGCAGTGGAGGGGAAGCAAGCTAAAGGCATGTGCTTTTTTGGGGAGGGGGGGAGGCTCTGCATTTGGAGGGTGGCCACAGACTACTTACTTTTTTTTTTAAAACTGTTGGTGGGATAGGTAGCTGCAAAACTGCATAAAAATAAAATAATTCAATAAAAGGTGGTGGTCTAACTCATACATATATAGTGGTAACGGAAAGTCAACTAGTGTTTATATTTAATCACAGAAAAACAGATTTGGGGTGGGGTTATCAGAGAATTTACAATTTTTTGTTGCAGAAAACTAGGAATCCTGCTGATAACACACAGTGCCATTTTGCTATCCATTGGGGTGAAACCAATTTTTTTGTAGTTGTGATTTTTAATTGGAAAAGGGCAGTTCACCCATTCTGATCCAAAACTGGAATATTCAGTATTTTGTCCAATTATGAAAGAAACAAACAAGCAAACTGCACATTTACAAATGGCCACTGTCTTATTCAAAATGGTGGCAGCAGCATCTCCGCCATTTTGAATAAGAGTGGCCATTGTGTTCATGCACAAATTGGCTTCCCTTGTTCAAAATGGCATGTTTGTGCATGTTCAGGTTTTTATATTTTTTATTTTATTTTTTCCAATCAAAAATATTTTTTAGTTTTCTTATCGGAACTTATTTCTGATTGGAATAATGGTTGGAAAAATATACAGGCCACAAAAATGAAATAGCTGTCTCAGATCAACCTTAGGCCTTTTTTACACAGACAGTGCAGTAGCACCGATGGGTGGAGATCGGTGTGGACGGGTGGGGGGACGGGGTGGTGGTGGGAAGGAAAGGGGAGGGGCCCACAAACACCCAGCAGTCAAACAACCATCCTGGGAAACACCCGGCAAACACCCGTGCAAGTACATGGACAGCCGGGAATGGTGGAGAAGTCCCGCCCAGCACAGCGGTGGCACAACATAGCCAACTGAGGGCAAACAAAGCTGTGCAATGCAACCCCGCCCCCCTCAGCCACCAGGACCCATGCAGATGGGGCAGAGATGGGATGACAGCCTCTACAAAGGAGCCGGCTCCACATAGCCCCGGCACAGAGCCCAGACAGCCTGGCGCCAGCCCCCCCTCAACACAGCAGAGCGGAACACACGCTGCAGGTAACAGAAGCACACCGGGATGGGCACACGGCCCAGGGGGGGAAGGCACCCCCACAACACAGGCAGCACCCCTCCACACCCCCAGAGGCACCCACACAAGGGAAGAGGTTGAAGCACAGCACAATACGGACACCCCGGGAAAGAACATAAAAGCCTTTAATCGAATGGGGAACCAGAAACAGGGGGCAACAACCACAGGGCAAGGAGGGGGACAGGGCAACAGAAAGGGGGGCAGCGCCAGCAGCGGCAGGCCCAGGACAACACCCCGTCAATAGGGCCAGCGACCCCACACCCGGCGCCAGCGCTCAGCCTGCACATGGTCCAGCTGGTGTAGCCACTCCAGGACATGCAGGAGGAGCTCCAACAACTCCCCCTGCTCTGCAATCATGGCTTGCACTGCATGGGACAGAGGGAGAGGAGACAGCCATCAGAGTCGGCCCCGGGCACCAAGGAACGGAACCCCCCATGGAGGGACACAGGCACAGGGCCCAGCAAACAGCCAGCACACTCATGGATGCCATCAAACAGCCGTCCTGCCACCCACATGTCCCACGCCACCTGCTCCAGCTGCAGGACCATCGCACCCAGGCGCAGGATTGCCAGCAGCATTACTACAGTAGCTGCAGGAGAGAAGGGACAGGGCAATGGGAAACGCTCACACCAATGGGCTCTGGGAGGGCCGGGGGCAGCAACAGCTCCAGGGGCACACCCCACACACTGCCAGCCATGCCCCCAAGGAGCACCCTGGCCCCTGCATGAAGTGGGATCAGTCGGGCCACAGGCCGAGTCCACATCAACCCCTACTCATGCTCAGCCGCCGAGCTCCCATGACGCCGCCGCCCATCCATTGCCACCACCACAGATGACCCACACCAACAGGGGGCGACAGCATAGGGGAGCAGAGGGGAGGGGCAGGGCCACACCAATGCATGAGCGAGGCCAGGGGGTGCCTGTATAACCGCTCACCACCAATACCACCCCAGGAGCAACCCAAGGCAGCAGCACCTAGCAGGGAAGCAGCCAGGGGAACACACACCTCACAGCTGGTACCCACCCCACAGGCCTGGAGCTCATCACTATACCCCAAGCACACCCCCTGTACACAACCACACGGATAGGCGCAGGAGGGCCGCCACAGGGGAAGGGGCACCCAACCGCACCAGTAGCAACACGGGCAAGGCAGGACAGAACATCACATAACAGCATTTTATTGGTGCCAGGGGAAAGCAGGCCCCAAAGCATAGGGGGACCCAGGACCACCCATGGCCGGGCAAGGGAGGCACAACAGGAGGGCACAGGAGCTGCCGTGCAGGGTGGGCGAGGGCACCTGGGTAGCCACAGCGGGAAGGGGCAGCGGTCACACAGAGGGGGCAATGGGGTCCAGGGTCTCCAGGCGGCTGCCAGCAGTGATGCAGATGGCAGCACACAGCCGTCAAAGGCACGGGGGGGCGGTGGCTATGCACCGTCCAGGCACTGGGCTGGCAGCGAGCAAGTGGCAGTGAGGGGCTGCTCATGGACGGTCCAGTGAGCGCTCGTGGGGTGGCAACCCCACTGTTAGACCCTCCCAGGTGAACAGGCCCCTTCGGAAGCCTCGGGAGCACATATGAGCATCCACCAAATAGCACGGAAGGAGCGGATCCGCACCTGCGGCCACAGCCCGTACAGCTGGAAGGTCCCTCACCAATCAAAGGGGAGCGAGCTCACCAACGGAGGGGCCTCCGGTCCAGAGCAACACACCAACGTTGGGGACCAGTAAGCCCAGGTCCCACAGAACAGCCCCCACGTCCGAAGGTGCACGCAGGATGCCGCGTGCATGCAGGAGGCTGCCAGTGAACAGGGCAGCAACAGGGGGGTTCCCTGACTTCAAGGCGAGGCCGTACATGGATAGCTCCATCAGCAGGCGATCCGCCGTTACCTTCACGGCACGACAACGGCGGGCGGGTGCCCCCAAGGAGGCTGGTACAGGGGGGTGAAGGCAAGCTCGAGGGAATGGGCCAGGCATGCCAGGGCCCTGACCTGGTGACCCATCATCCACATGTACCACGACAGGAGCTGGAAGCCATCCTCTACCAACAGGGGGTCGCCCACCAACAGCTGCATGTCAGGGCTCAGCCATAGGGCCACCAATAGCATGTCCACACAGGGCGACCAACCCTCCCCAACATCCCCGGCTGATGGCCCTGCAGACTGACCGGCCATGGCAGCAGTGGGGCCCGCTCTGGTGAAGCAACAGGCAGGAGACAGAGGACTGCCACCACTGGGACAAGCACAGACCAAGCAGATACCCTCGCCCACAGGCGGCCTTGCATGCCAGAGATAGGCAGGCCCATTGTGGACAGGGTGCCACAGCCCATGCACAGGACAGAAGGGATGCAGCATAGGTGCCAAGATATGAAAGGGGGCCACGGCCAGGCAGTGCGCCAGGGCATGGAGCTGAGCCAGACACTGTATCCACAGTGCGCACTGCTGCAGCTTGGAAAGGTGGACCCTGGCTGGGGTGACTGTAGTGTGGTTGCGGAGGCAGGGGTATCCTGGGGAGTGGGCGGTCCCCCCCGCCGGGCATGTGGCCGGCCCGCTCGCGGGGATGCTCGGCTGAACCCGGGACCCACTTGCTGCCCCAGCACACCCCCTGCGCAGCACCAACCGCTGCCCTGCCCCCACCATCTTACACAGTACATAAGAGACACACTGCAGCGTCGGCATGGTCGGGTATGGGGCAGAGGGGCTATAGCATGGGACCGTGCAGCACCCAGAGAACGGTGATCCTGGGCTGGGTGCACATGGAGAAGCTCCCATGATACCAGGTGAGAGTGGGCCGTGGGCACAGGTCAGACAGCGGAGCGCACAGCGCTCATGGCACGTGCCAGTGGAGTGTGGCAGGGAGCGGGAAGCAGCAGAACAATGCTGCTGGGGGACGAGGACCCACAGCCCAAGGCCGCACTGCTGCACCTCCTGAGCGCGAGCCTCCTGCTGCTGCACGTGCTGCTCCAGCAGATTACTCTGCTCCGCCTGCAGAGTCGCTGCTCCGTCCTCCTGAGGGCAAGGCAGCGGAGGGCAGCAAACCTCAGGAGGGCAGCCCTTGTGCGATTGGCGAGGTGGTCGCGCCCGACACCACGCCCAGCTGGGCTCTGCAGTGTTATTATTATTATTATTATTATTAACAAACATTTATATAGCGCCAGCAGTGTACATGGCACTTTACAAAGTAATAAAATTTGCGCGGGCCCCGCACAGGCCTGCCGCACAACACAAGCTGACTCGTTTGAGCAGGTCCAGTGCACGTGTGTTCCTGCCACCTCAACTTCATGAGGCAATGCTGGTCTAGCCTCCAGATCCGTCAGCTGGGCGGGGAGTGCACAGAGCCCCCAAACTGCCAGTGCCCCCCTGCACGCCGTCCAACCCCCCCCCATGTCCCTGGACAGAGGAAGTGACATCAAGGTATAGGTACACCACCTTTATTGGAGGGGAAATGTACAATGGAAGGGGATGGGCGGGTCAACGTCTGGGGCACCCTCTCCCCCTCTTGGCTGCACCACAGGGGCTCACTGGCCAGCGTGTCCTGGTCGCAGCTGATCGCAGTACTCTCCGGGCGGACGTTCTGGCCTCCCTGTCTTCCACTGGCTGCTCCACACCAGCCTCCGTTGTCGTTTGCTTGGAGAACAGGAATGGGGTAAGGGATCCTCGTGTGCACTCATCTCTGTCTCTTGTCGGTGCACAGGCAATTGAGTGCCCCATAGGCATCCAGGGAGCTCCCTACTCCCCACACGAGCATGGCATGTGCCATAGGGCGCTCCTTGAAAGTGCCCCCCTGGGACGGCCCACCCATGGTACCACGGCACCTGCCGAGTCAAGTACTGCAGCAACGAGCAGGTACATATGCCTCTGGCAATGGTCGTTGCTCCCCATCCTGTATAGCGCGTGTGCTCGGAGTGGGTTCAACAATGAATTCCCTACCGGGGTCCAGCTTCGCGCAGTTCCCCAGATTCCCATTGCCCCCCCGGTGTTGCACCCCAAACCCCCCGGGGGCCTGGGGCGCTGTGGCCTTACCCGTGGGGGTGGGGCGGCCACCATGGGCGGTTGCTCATCCTGGGGTGAAAGGTCTTGGGGTGGGAGCATCGCTGCCCGCTGGAGGGGTCGGGGAGGCAGCGGGGGCAGGCCCACGTGGGGGATGGGCTCGAAGGCGGCCCCGCAAGCAGGTCTGGTTGCCCCATGTGGGGAGGGGGACCCCGTGGACCAGGTCTGGGTAGGGTTGCTGCTGGGGGAACCACGGGTGGCCGAGGTGCAGGGGGGGGCACCTGCACCAGAGGGAAGCCACCATGGTGTTGATTGGCTGCCAGTCCTCCTTCCGTGGCATGGCATGGCCTGTTGCACTGGGGGTGACACCGCAGGGCCTCCATGGTCTCCCCCATGAGGTCCATGAGTCATGTGGCCTGACCCTCCAGTCCATCACAGGCATGCCGCTGCTCGTGTTGGAGGGTGACAGCCTGGCACCTGTCCCAGAGGTGCTTGGTGCAGGATCAGGCCATCATGGCAGCCAAGATCTCCCCCTCCCCTCTGATGAGCTCCCTTGAGAGAGCAAGCTCCCAGGAGTGCACCTCAGCTAACCATTGCGATTCCACCAGCAGCTCCCTGTCGAGATCCTTCCTCTGGTGCCGGTTCCTGGCCCGCATTTCCTGGTTCCATTCCACACTGCCGGCAGATGCTTCCCTCATGTGAGTGGGCGCCTGGTCTGTGAATGGGAGTTTGGACTCATCGTTAGGGCTTCCGGCCTGTGTTGCCCCACTGCCCACAAGCGCCGGACCCTGGGGTGCCTGGTGGGGTGGCCCCCATAGTGCGTCAGCTTCCCTCTGCCCCCCATGGGGTCCCCCTGGCTTTTCCTGTCGTGGCATGCCCCTCCAGCTGCTGATCACAGCGGGAGGGGTCCTTGATGGTTACGTGTGCGGTGGGAGCCACTGTGGACGTGTGCGGTGGGAGCCGCTGTGGGTCCTCCAGCCCCTCCCGTCTGTCCCCCTCCACCCAGCCCCTGGTGGGCCCTGCCGGTTGATGGTTGCAGGCCCCCAGGGCCCCCGCCCCCCATACCACTGCCCCCCACTGCACCTGCCCCCCTGTGGCCCCTTGGCCCATGTGCCCCGCCGTGGATGTTCGCCCACCTGGTGGTGGTTTAGCTGCCTGGCCCCCCTTGTCCTCCTTCTCCACTGCAACCTCCACCTCAAACACCTCCAGGCTGCCTTATGCTGCAGTGGGATGGGTTACCGCGAGTGTTTGCCAGCCTCCGGCCCAGGCCGCTGCGCCTCCGTCTGAGCCGTTCCCCAACCGACCCACCCCCCTGGGGCGTGCATACCTGGATCCAGTTCCTCCGCTTCCTGGGGGCTGTCCTGGGTCTGCGCTGGCTCTGTGCGTGCCCCCTGTCTCTGTGGCCAGTTGGCCTGTGTGTCTTGGGCGCATGTGCAGTGTGTGGTGGTTCTGTGCTCGGATCCTCAGGGCACCTCCTCCCCCTGTGGGATGGGGCTGTCCCCTCCCGCTTCCTGGCTGGCCTCACCGGGGCCACATTCCCCTCCCTGCTCTGTGGGGTCTGTCAGGGGGGGCTGCGTGGTGGCCCTGCGCCTGCCCCTGACGAAGGTTCTGCCGTTTGTGTGGGAGGCCATGATGTCCCCGTCCATGCAGAGGAACTTGTCCAGCTCCTCCTGGAACTCGGCTGTGCACATGGCCCAGCCAGACTTGAGATTATTGTCCTTGATATGTTTATATCCAGCCCTCAAGTCTTTTGCCTGCTGCATGCACTTGGTGACATCCCTATTGTACCCCTGCCGCTGCATCTCCTGGGCAATGGCTTCATAGACCTGTCTGGTCTTGTAGCTGCGAACCTGTTCATGCTGGACCCTTTTGGACCCCCACACGAGTATAAAGCCCCATACCTGCCTGGACCAGGGCTCCCCCTTTTGGGAGCCACGTGTGGGGGGCCGACCGGCTTGGCAGCATGGGGCCCACCATGCGGATGTGGTAGCCATGGTGATGGCTGTGTTCAGTTGGGGATAGTGCAATAGGGGTTACAACAGCTCCTGCTTGCCCCCTCCACCCACCCATGGGGCCTGCCCCCCCTCTCCCCCCTGGGGTTCCCTTTTGCTCACCTGGCTGTCTGGGAGGTCCTCCTCAGCCGTTGTCCCAGTGGTGCGGTGCTCCATCGTCTGGGAAATGTCCTGCGGGAATGGGAGGCCGAGTTATGCTGCTGCCCCCTGCCCTGTGTTCCCTGGTCCGGTGGTCAGGGCCCGGGGCGTGAACCTCCCCTCCCGGGGTTGGGTTTCCTCATGCTCACCTCGATCTTGCTGCTGCTTCTTGGGCTGTGCCATTGGGAGGTGCTGGGCTGGGGGTCATCCACCGGGAGGGCCATTGGTGTGGCCCCTCTGCCCTGTGCCGGGACACGTGAGTTGTGTTACTTCCTGGTGCTTTTCCCCACCTGTTCCCCCCTGCTGCCCCCCACCATGTGCCTCAAGGCCTGCCCTCCCCTGCCAGAGGTCCGTAACCCCCCCTTGTGCCTTCAACCTGGGGCGCTTCCCCCCCCCCCGTGTGCCCCTGGGTTCCCGTGCTCACCCGGCCCCTTTCCCTGTGTGGGGCAGCGTCGGCTCCCATGGCCTTCTCGTGGGCCTTCCTGGTCGCCATCGTGGGAGCCCACGCGCATGTGCCCTGGTTCCTCCATCCTTTAAGGCTCTCGGCCGGACGTCCGGCGTCCCCCCACCCTGTGGGCGTGTCTGTGTGGCAGCGTGTGTGTGCCCCATGGTGCAGGCTCTGTGGGGCTCCGCTGGTCCATAACGCATGGGTGTGGGTGTTTTCGCTTTTACACGTACTCTCGGGTATTGAACACCCATCTCCACCCACCTCCACCCACGGAGGGCTCTGGCTCCCTCGTGGCTGCTCCGTGGGTGTTGGCGGGTGTCGGCGGGTGGGTTGGGTATACGCCCCCACCCACTCGTGGACATTTACACGGATGCTATCCCACCCATCCGATGGGTGTTTCCTGGTGTTCGTGGATGGGTGGCGTCCATGTAAAAGTGCCCTTTGTTATCCATACAGTATCAGGCAGAATGACTCCTGGAGTACAGCACTATTTTTCTGGTTTAGGGAGGTCTTTCTACTGATTTTAGCGGGCTTTGGTTCTGATTCATTATTATTGAAAAGAAAAGGAGTTCTTTTTAGAGTCTGCTTCAGGCCTGGATAGTATTGCATGCACAACAAGCCAAATACCCAAGACTCAAAGTCACATCTAAGATTCAGTCTTGGGGCTACAGGTTTCATGTTCAAAGTAGCATTCGGTTCTCTGCCTTTCTTCACTTGGGATTGAATAGGACAGCAGTAACACCATTCCTAAGGAATTCTTTCTCTACTAAGTGTACCCCCATTGACTCTCTCCGTTGGTATTGGTGACTGTTCACAGTCCTTCCCCTTTGAACTCTGCCGACCCCAGTCAGTTCCCTCCCTTCTGATAGTGACCATTGTCTGCCTCCTTCAGGAACATGTCTTTATATCTGTCACCTCCACAAACTTAAATTGATTAGTACTTTTCATAAGCTTATAAATAACTTTGCATGAAAACAATACAAGTGACAGAGAGGGAAGAACCCAGCAAACTGTCCAACTGCTGTGAATTGTAACCCTACCACGAACAGCAGATACTAACTTGGCTCAGCAGTGTTGGTAGTTTAGGAAGTGGCAAATAAAACCACATACGGATAACTGTAAATAATCATATACCAAAGAGAGGAGAGAAATTACATTTAATATGTATGAAGCCTTGCATTGTGTTCTGTGTCTGTACTTCACACCTTGTCTGATTGGGCAAGGACTTGGGCCACACTTGGTCAGACCTTAAAATGTGAAGGCAATGAAAAATATATCCTTTTTAGGCTTTCATTTTAACTGCACTTGGACCAAGATAGCCCCATTGAAGTCAGTTTGTGTCGGGATGGGTAAGGGAAAACCCCACGGAGGTCGCCCAGAGCTTCCTTATGGTCCCCAGCAGTCACTCGTGCACTCCTATCAATCACAGGGTCCCACACAAGTCGTAGTGGAAAACAACACCTCAGGATATCAGTTGGCCTAAGTTGTCTTAATGGACATGAGGCCTTATCATCATTGGGGTAGGGGGGTGAACGCAACCTCGAGTGGGACCCCGTACTCGTCACACCCTTGACACCCAGACTATTTCTCTCACTCAGTGCTATGAAAAAGGGGAAGGGATTTGGGGTGCTGGTTAAGTGAGGGCAGATAGGGGGAACCTTCCCAGGGAGGCAAGGGCTCGTGAGTAAGGCACTCACACAATGACGGAGAAGGTAGGGGCCTAGACAGGAGTAGGTCGGGGGGTGCAGTCTCACTCTTCACCACGCGTTCCTCACTCTCACTATCACCCTGTCACTCACTTACCCTCTTACACTGTGTTCACGCGCTTGTACTTCCACACCGTCCACTCACCTCACACTCTCTCGCTCATTCACTCCTCACGTGCTCCACACTTCTTGCTTGCTCTCTCCTTGACGTCGCTTGGGGCCAGTTTCACAGCGCTGCTGTTCTCTGGCAGCGCTGTGATCTTCCTGGCGTCATTATGTAGGGCTAGCCCCGTCGTCCTTGTCACGGTGAGCGGCGCAGCGTTTGGGTCACGCCCCCTGAATCGGCCATGACTGCGTCTGTTGGCTCTATCTCTCCACCCAGCTGCCGTGAGGACCCTATTATTTTCTGTGGCGGAGCTACGTCCCGATTTTGCCCCCCACCTCCTATCTTCTTCATTGTAGCGCCCCGGTTATCTCTCTGTCGGGCCCGACCCCATCGTACTCTCCAACAGAGGGCCCTGCCCCATCTCCCATGTCCCCTAGCCATGACAGCTTGGTGCCATTAGCAAAGGCGTGTTTAGTATTGGAACCCTAATGTTCTAATTGACACTTATGTGTGTTCTTGCAGCAGCTAAATAGGTGTAGTTGAAGCATAAATCAGCATATAATCATCCATAAATTGTATTGTAATCCATGTAAATTGATGGAATAAGTCTGAAGGAAAATGAATTTTGAGTAGCAAGTTGTTTTCTCAAGGGATAGTGCTTATAAAAAGAAAGTTTAAAAGCTACCATGAGCAGAAAAGGTTATGGGGAATGCCTACTGTTTGGAATGGTATTCATCCTCACTCTTCCAAGCAGCTATTCTCATACCATCCCTTTAGCCCCTTTAGCTATGCTAACGTCTGTGAGAAATCAGACTCTTCTTAACTAGGGAACAGATGCATTTTGCAACCCAATTGTAACCCAGTTGTAAGACTAAAATATAATTCTGTGTCCTCAGATATCAACAAACTATGACCCCATCTGTAGATAGCATGACCCCACTTGGAGTCCTGACTCATAGGGTAAAAACAGATGTTTCATTGGCTGGACCGCTCCCTTGCCCGCCCTGGGGCAGAAACATGTGGCCAACACAGCCTGGGTTGTGGCACTGAATCAACGTGCCTGCGGCTAGGGAGACCTCCTGCCATATGCACGGCTGGGTAGGGTCAGGAGCATAACAAACATGCGGGTGGCCGTCCCTGCTTGCAGTGCTCCCAGTGCCCCGTCCCCATGATGACAGACATCCATGTCAGCCCAATGAGGCACAACTCTGTGACTGGCAGCCCCATGCCTAGGCTGCGTATGCTGGGGTACAATAGACATGCTAGCCTGCAATGGTCCGCTGTGACCCGGTTGGGTGGGCCATAGCCTGAGCTGTGACATTGGAGATTTGCTAAAGTCACAGCCCGGGCTTGTCACCAACACACCCTGGAACAATCCCAGGCCAACACCTGGCAGTGCCTGCACACGTGCATGTGGGTCCTGGGCTGGAGCAGACCACAGCAGGCCAAAGTCGTATCTGTTTTTATTTGACCCATAATTAAGACCTCTATTCTGGTGCATGAATTACCAAGGACTGGATTAAACTTGACTAAAACTTCAATCCTGTAATTGCATGTATGCAGGCAGATTCCAGAAATTTTTCCTACAAGCTATATAATTTTAGGTTTACAAGTAGATGTAAGAGTGGCCTATCTGTCTTCCTTCCTTCCTTCCTATCATGATTCTTAATAGGCACTCTTATGCCAAATTATGTTGTTAGTTTTAAAAAATAATTTTGACCAACAAAAAATATTTGATTTCTCCATATATGAGGAAATTAATCCATTATATTATCCATTTCTGAAGCAATTTCAGTGTTTAGTGTGACAGTTACCATCTCTGCTAACATACTAAGAAATAAACTGTGGTTCTCCAGACCAACATGAATTTACATCTTGGTCTCTGTAGCTGAATTGTAGCAGACCCGCATATTCTCTGTGGATGAGGCACAGAGAATAACCACATAACCTGCATTAGCTATGGAATTATTCTAAGAATGTACTTTATTTTTGTCTGGAAAGGAATATCTAACTATAGAAAGTTATACTGTTGATGTAAATTGTTGAAAAAAAGTCCTATAAATGTTCAGTTTTGCAGTTATAAGAAATTTCCCCCAAACTGAAGAGGACTAGTAGACTTTTTTTTATCCATAGCACATACTCCTTTGATTCCATCCAGAGTCAATTTTTCCCAGCAGTTTAATCCTTGTTTTGTTCTGGGGTTTGTCTGACCCGAAATTCCAACAAAATTGATTTTGTTTTTTGGAGAGAAAACTGTTCTTAAAATTCACTGTAATAAGGAAAAAACTTTTACAATTAATTTCATTGTCCTACATGTTGTACTTTTTGTATAGAAAAAAAATAGTCAACAAAAATCGTCAGAACCCCCTCATGTTTCAGTGGGAAAATTTCACTGGAAACTGAGGTCTTAGACCCCAAACCCATTCTATATTTTAAAATAAAGTAATATAAGCAAACCATTCTCTCTCTTTTTTCTTTGAGTATTCTCAAACAATGCTGAGAACAACCTGATAGAATTTGTTTCATACTCATATCTGTTCTTGAGTAGTGACAAAAATAGTCCTTTATAGTAGGGATGGGCGAACGCAGTTCAAATGTTCGGAGTTCTGACTGAACTCAGTCTGTTCGGACGTCCGAACCGAATGTCCAAACCGAAGTCTCGAATGACCGATCAGTTCGGTCGTGTTCGGACGAGTTTGGATGAGTTCGGAGGCAGGAAAAATGTCTTTCCAGGGTCGAAAATTAGGATTCGGTTCGATTTTGTTTTGGTTTCACTATTTTTGAATGTTTGACCAAACCGAACTCGGCTGAACCGAACCATCGAACCCGAACTCGGGTTTCGGACCAAATGACCGAACATCCGAACTGCGTTCTGTCCGCCCATCCCTAATTTATAGTATTTGAGTCAGTTAAACCAACAAAAGTGATTGATCAGGTTTTCAGACTTTCATTTGTTTTTATTTTGATGCAGAAATTAAGATAAAATGGCATGAATGTTCAACACCGGTTTTGTCATTGTAATGTTACTGGGTTTTTTTGTTTGAAATGAAGTACAGTCAAAAAGTATTGAGAGTCCCTGAGATCCCAGGTGATTCGCCATTTTGTTTTTGTGTCCATTTTTTAAAGTGTGTACTTAGAGGAGGTCTGTTAGAAACTGTATACAGGTCATATGCAGACTGCCTTATATAATAAGAATTCTTTAACTGATAGAGTGACTTGACATTAAATTTATGTAGCAGTTAATTTTTAATGCATTCCCAGGTATTATTTTATTATTTTATTATATAATAAATTAACTACCTTGAGGTCTGTTAGACCCCAAAACAAAGCTAATCCAGTGGGTATTTTTTTATACTGATCTAGTGTGAATGGTCTTCTATTCCCTGAGTCTGATTCTGCCTAGGTGGCATCAATTTACTAGAGGAGAAATACCACTGATGTTAATAAAGTTATGTGAGAAACGCCTTAGTAGCCCCACTGGATTCTGTCTGAAATTTTCCTGAGTTTTCTGTTACTGTTGATAAGTAATCTTCTTATCTAAGAGCCATAAATTTCTTTTCTCCACATAAGATCTTGAAACATTCACCCCCTTGCTACTTTGTCTCAACACAGAGTAGACCAGAGTCTCTTAATAGATGTTACAGTTCTGATTGCTATGTATATAGTAAATTAAAAGAATAAAGATGTTACAGTTACTAAGGTAGTGAAGGCATGGAGTTTTATCCAGAGACACACTTAATATAAGAATAAATAAAGTTTTGTTTTATTATTCAAAGAACATTGACTGAAGGAAACATACACTCCAATCTTCTCAGGTTGATAATAGTAAAGCAAAGTCTTAGGCCGTTTTTAGACGTGCGTGGTGGCGCCCGCGCTTGTTTTCCCAAAGAGCCGGCAGCCCGATTTACACGTGACTCCGCCGCCGAATACGCGCATGCGCTGGCGATGCGCATCCATTTCCGGCCGTGAACTGACCGGGTCGGCAATCGAGGCTGGTCATACGCGGCCGGAAATGGATGTGCATCACCCGTGCATGCGCATTTTCGGCGGCGGAGTCACGTGTAAATCAGACTGCCAACTCTTTGGGAAAACAAGTGCGGGTGCCGCCGTGCACGTCTAAAAACGGCCTTAGGTACAACATAAACATTAGAATTTCATATATCTTCCAGGTAACTTTACAGACACAGTATGGCATATCTATCCTCTTCTTTCAGTATGCTTTATTCCTGGAGATGATTCCTTCCAGGCATTTGCTATTACTTTTCTCCCAGCACACCCTCCAGACTAACGGAACTCAACGGCTTTTCTTCTTCCACAGCATGCTAGTGCTACTACCCTTAATTGGCTTAGCCCTACTCCTCTAATGACATCATCACCTCCAACCTACCTTCTATGACACTTTAACCCTTTAATATACCCAATTTAACATTACCTTAACTTATAAGCTAAGCATTGCTCCACATGTTATAACACCAAAAAAATCAGTATGAGATCTAGAACAACCTCATATATGTATAGCTTGTCAATGTGAAACTGACAGTGATCTGTAAGCATCAGCTGGAAAGAGGAAAGGAACCAACAGGAGGAAGCTTAAAAATTTATTATGCATCATTATTTAGTGATTAATTTTATCGCTGTCTTTTGACTAGCATCTACCATTAAATGCCAACTAAAACAAAACAAAAAAATTGGAAAGTCTAAATAATCTCCAGGCCTCCTCTGTCCCCTACCCTCCTTTTGACCAGGGTTACACCCCCACATTTGCCCACTTCCAGCCCCACCTGGGTCAGACCTGATTTCCCTGGTCCGCAGTCCACCCACATGTCGTCCTCCGCCCCACACCATAGAGTTGCAGGTGGTGTTCGCCCGATGATCTAGGATAGTGCCCACAACTTTGTAGTGTTGTCCATGGCAATGGCTGACAGGGAGTAGCGCTGCAGGATAGGTCCGCCCATCAGATAAATAGCAGCTCTGATTTTGGCTGGTTTCCCAGGTTTGGCTGGCCCACTCCGCCGGCAGTGCTTCAGGATGTTCCATGTGCTGCTGGTGGGGCTGCCTGAGAGCAGGCTCTGCTTGCACATCTGGTGGGGTGATTTTAAATGGACTGGCCAACCCGGAGGTACAGTGGGCTGGTGTGGGAAGAATCGAAGCTGCCTTCAGTCTAAAAGCACCCATAGTCTTCCTGACAGCATTTTCTTCACTGAATCTTCAGCAGTCCTCAGAGCACTTGCTCTGGGGTAGTGCCATTAATTGCAGTGGGCTTATTCCCGAATAAGTAGTTTGAGGTCTGGGGCCCATGTGTTTTCTAGTCTTATTTTAGAAGGTATCCTCTTCTCCTCTGTCTCTCTTGCTAATTCAAATTCCAGATGTTTAAATTGTGCATGAAACAGTGGGTAAAAACAAGTATCATGCTGTCCTGGTGTGGCTTGGGACTTACCCACGTGTGTGGTCCAGTGCTGCCAAATGTGGGCCCATTACTGTCATGGAGAGGGTACGCGGCTATGCATCCTCGGGAAAATCTTCAAGGTGTACCCCAGGCCAAGGGCCACCCATGCAGACCAACTCAGGCCAACACATTTGTTTGGTCCCTCCATCCCCACTTCAAGGCAGGGGCCACCATGGCTGGCCATCATGGTATGGGGCAGGACACTGGAAGCATGGTGGGGGCAGGGTTGGCCAGCTGCACATTTGTGCTGGTGGTTCCCCTCCCTCACCTGGGTCGTGTAGGTGGTGGGACAACTCTCCCAGCAGCAAACATGTTTCTTCCCTGCTGCTTTTGCCATTCTGGAGAATAGTTGCCATGGTTTTCTGCCCCATGCCAAGCCAGGGAGCCACCCCACCATCTGCACATTTGTTTTTACCCAGTGTCAAATGCACAATTGTGTGCAACCCTGTCATGTGTATGCACAGGGTTTTTTCCCCACGCTCACTCCCACTGACTCTTCTGCAGACCCATTGTAAATACTTGTAGACATAATATTTCAGCCTCAGCAATGTTCCCTGATACAGTCTGTACAAAGAAAACTATGCCAAACTAAGTTGTATTGTGTTGTGCAAGGACCTGCTCTTAATATTCTGTGGCTGTGTTGTTAGTGACTTAAGGTCAAGAGGCTTCCTGAATTCCTGCCCCAAAATGATTCAGAGTAGCTGAGTTTTGATGTAGAAAAGAAATCTCTTGAGGTTTCATATGCCCATTTAATTGCTTCATCTCCATTTCTTAGATATAAATAAAAAGCTACATTTAAAAATCTCTGACTGGAAAAGGGGGCAGTGGAACAAGCAAAGAACTTCACACCTTTTTATAGATACAGTTTTAGAGTTACTGAAGTGCTGACCTCAGATGATATTAGTTTGGGGAGGTCAATCCCTCCCCTCCTCCCCCCCAATGCTGTTGGTTTGACAGCTGCCTTGCTTAAGAGACTCACAGATTCACTGTTTCAGAACTTGCTAATTTCCCATCTTTCCTTGTGAAGCAGAATGTCTGACTGGTGACTGAGATCACTGTAAATTCAGCTACCACATATTCAGAGGCAGATGTTTTATTTAACCGTGGGTGACTGAGTCTCATAAGACTAGGATAGATGACAATCACCGAGCTTTGAAATTCCATGTGTATCTGTGACTATTGTTTTATAAATACAAAAGGGGTATTTCATTATAATAACAGTGGCTACCTCTGATTGTAACAGAAAAAAGCTTGGTATATTCGAATTAGCTTTCTCTGAAAATATTAATTTTGATCTTCTATAACATTATTCCATGTCACTGAGGGACACATTGAGTGCGAAAAAAGTGTCTGGGGATTTGGATTTTTCTTTTCATCTTAACATGGGGTGGGGAATTTGGGGAATTGGAGGGTAGGGTTAGGGCTGGGGGGGGAGGTTAAATTTTTTAAAAGTGATGTTGGTTTTAATGTATTTTATTGTTTTATCGTGTTGTTAGCCGCCCTGAGATGCCGTGGGCATGAGGGGGTGGCATAAAAATGCCATGAAATAAAATAAATAACATAAAATAAACATGTACAATACTCGACCAATGTGTGAAGGTATATGAGCCATTTTTATCTCACCGACACAGTGAGAAAATCTGAAACTAATGACTTGAAAAGTAAAAGATATTAAGCAACAAATAATGAACTAGGAAGTTAGGGACTACTAGGAAAGCAGTTTCTTTTTGAGGTGGCTTACAGATGGGACATGATTTGAAAATTGTGGTTCGCTGACCAAAAGACAAATACCCTTTATATTTTATGGCTTGGTGTGCAGTGAGAGAGATTAAATGTAATATTGATTTGGTAAAGAGTCACTGCTGTTAATGTAATATATAATATAATCAGAATATTCAGTTTACAATAATAGTTAAAGCTCTTGCAAATTCAAATATGCTATAAAAAAGAATAGAAATTGCAAGTTAAGGCTCCTGCCTTAACTTGCAAGCCATGAAAGCAGTAAAGATGTCTCCATTTCAGATTGCTTTTAGATGAGTGGTCCTACTTACTGGCTTGAAGGAAGCGCTTCCTGAAAAGTTGTGCGGCGTGAGTTTAGACGCACCGGACGCAGCCGGCCACCATCGGAATCGCGGCTTGTGCCGTCTCCTTGAAACCGTATTAAGAAAGCCTCGGGCAGCCTCCGGCTTTCCAAATACAGTTTCAAGAGACCACGCAAGCTGCGATTTCTGTGGCAGCCACCTGCGTCTGGTGCGTCTAAATGCACCCTGCGTGACTTTTCAGGAAGCACTTCCTTCAAAGTGGTAAGTAGAGCTGCTCATCTAAAAGAGGTCTCAGTAAGAGTCTCGCATACTGTGCTCAAATCCCACTTAGGCTCAATGCACCTACACTTTGCATTGGTCTTCCAGTCCCCACAATACTCTTTCTCTGCAGGTTTTATTTATTTATTTATTTATTTATTTTCCAAATTTGTACCCTGCCCCTCCTGCAACGCAGCTCAGGGCGGCTTCCAACAATAAAACAATCAAAACATTAAAATCCATTTTAAAACCATCAAATATTAAATATAAAATATAACACATAAAATATAAAACAGGGCTAGACATATAAAATAATAAATAAATGGGTGGGGGACTAAAAACGTCCCTCCCCACCCTCCCTCCCAAAGGCCTGGGCAAACAGCCAGGTCTTACAGTTCCGCCGAAATGTTAAAAGGCTTGGGGCCAGG
>QEPC01000562.1:1697789-1730274 GCA_003113815.1 Sphenodon punctatus
GGCAGGTGGAGGCAGTCGCTAAGGCTGCCTTCCGCCAGTTGTATCTGGTGCGGAGGCTGCGTCTGTTTGTCTCTGGCCCGGACCTAGCCTCCCTCATCCATGCCTTCATCACGTCGAGGCTGGACTACCGCAATGCGCTCTACATGGGGATTTCCTTGTTCCTGGTTCGGAGGCTGCAGCTAGTGCAGAATGCGGCGGTTCATCTCCTTACAGGGACGGGTCATTGCGAGCACATTACACCTGTGCTCCGGACTCTGCACTGGTTGCCGGTTGTGTGCTGAGCTAGGTTCAAGGTTTTAGTGTTGATCTATAAGGCCCTTCACGGTCTGGGCCCCTTGTACCTCAGGGACCGCCTTGCCCCCCACGTTCCAGAGAGGCTTCTTCAATCGGCCGGGGGTGCCTTTCTGGAGGTCCCTCATGTAAAGCGGGGGGCCACAATGGAGAGGGCATTCTCGGTGGCCAGGCTGCGCCTTTGGAACTCCCTTCCAGAGGAAGCTTGCCTGGCCCCAAGCCTGTTGACATTCCCGCAGTGTTGTAAAACTTGGCTGTTTTCCCAGGTCTTTGGGGTGGGGGGGGAGGGTGGATTAGGGTTTGTTATCTCCCCTACCCTGTTTATTGTTTTTATGCTAAATTGTATCCCGGGGCCCTGTTTTAAAACATTTAAATTGTTTTGATTTGTTTTAAATTGTTTTATATCTGTTTTAATATGTATTTTTATTACTGTTGGAAGCTGCCCCAAGCTGTATTCAGGAGGGGCGGGATATAAATTTAGTAAATAAATAAATTCCAGGTCAACCTGGAAGACCTAGTAGTGGCCTGAAGTACTCTGGAGTGCCGCCGCTGCCCGACCCGCCGCCTCTGCCACCGCCAGACCCTAGACCAGAGCCCCGGCACCACCAGGTAGGTTGGGCTCCAGGTCGAGCAGCGGTGGTGGGTCCGGTGGCGGTGGTGCTCCGGAGCACTTCAGGCGGCTACTAGGCCTTCCGGTTTAACCCAGAAGGTCTAATAGCGGCCTGAAGCTCTCCAGAGCCAGGCTGCTGCTGGACCCACCGCCACTGGACCTGGGTCTGGAGCCCTGGCACCACCATGTAGGGCGATCCCTGGGGTGGGGGAGTTAAAAAAAAAAAATACAAGGGTTGGGGGGAGGTGCTCCTTGGCACCCCTTCCACCTGCGTAGTCTGGAGGGGGGAGAGAAAACCAGTCCCCCTGTCTGAACCCCAAATGGGCCAAACACTGAACCCTCCAGTGTTTGCACATCCCTAGCACCCAGGGTTAGGGTGGATCAGGAGCGGAGCAGGTGTCCATCTAAAGGCACTCATTATTGTGTTGCCTTGCTTTACAACATGTTTTGCCACTTGAGGTATTTTCAGAAGTGATGCTACCATGCTTAGATCCAATCCGGGGGACCAGCTTCCATCCTGCCCCGGGGTAGGCCAGTACCCAGAACAGACACGATGGTGCGCTGTACCACACATTGCCCCCGACTATGGCAGTGCTTACCAACGACTGTTCCCCATGATTTTCTGAGATCACAACCAGTGGTAACTGCTGCCACAGTTCGGGGCAAAGCATGGCGAACATCTGGTGGCTGCCGAACAGAAGGAACAGTGGCTGTGGCCCCAGGGGAGAGGGGTTAAGTGTGGTAAAGTGTGATAAAGCATGGTATTGACACTTTTGAAAATACCCATTGTTTTCTATCCAAATCTTGTTTGGCAGATGCAATGCCACATGTAGCACAGGCGAGTTTATCTTATTGCTGCAATTCTGCCCTTTCCTGACTGAACTACTCTGCTGACCAGCCTTTGATTGTCACCATTTTGGTGCCTAACCATCTGCACTGAACATGTAGATTTAGTGCTACAGAACTAATTCAGCAATGGTCACATGGAATGTCAAAGAGTGATGTAAAATGCTGGGACAGTCGGAATCTCTTAGTTGGTAACTCTTCAGTAGTTTTTACATTCAGCCGAGACAGTTATTCTGAATTTCGCTTTACTTGATGTTTTGTAAATGGAGTGGATAATTCACTCTGCAATTTGAGTTATGAAAATTATTTTTTCAGATAGATTAAAAAAGCCTTAAACAGCAGAGATGGTGCAGCATAGCTTGGTATATTTGTCTCAGTGCTGCTTTTGAGATCGTCTTCATCTTTGTGCAATACCAAAGTAGCTAAATTCAACTGAGGCTCTCAAGCAAAGCCCTTTCCCCTGGTCCCTGTTTAAATAAGCCGTCCCTGTTGTAAGCTGCCCCAGGTTGCTTTTGCAGGAGGGACGGGGTATAAATGTATAAATAAATAAATAAATAAATAAATAAATAAGGTAAACCTAATGGCAGGATGGGCGTGTTTACACAGACATTATCCTGGGCTTACATCGGTGACTGCCCCAGAAAGCATGAAGCTGAGGGAGAGAGGGCTGGCTTGGGAAGCCTCCAAGCCCCAGCTCCAAAACCCTGGGGAAGGGTCACCGATCACCCTGCACTGACTTGTGCATATTAGGGCATAGAAACGGTGCAGGGTAGAGAGGATGTCAGGTCTTGCTAGCGCTCTCTATGATCATTTTATCCTTAACCTGGAATAAGTGTTTACATGGACATTAATCCGGTCTTATTATTAACCTGGAATAGTGAAACCTTGAAAAACAGGTTTTATAAGCATGGAGTGCAATCCAACACCCCATATTAAACTGCACCTACACCGGGCGCAGTTAACTTATGCCGGAACACATTTGCACATGCGTGCCTCCCCCGTGCAGCAAGCCACTTGGTGCAATGGGACACCCCTGCCGATACGACTCCCCCTTCCCCCCCCCAAGCCCACACACCCCGCAGCCTGGGGGATGGAGCTGGAGTCATGCCTGCTCCATCCCTTGGACTGCTGTGTGTGTGGGCTCAGGGGGAGGGTCGTAAGCAGTTTGCTCTGCAGGGGGCCTCTTGGATTGCACGCATGGTGTTTGTTCTAAACCCGGGCTAATTATGCTGCGATAAGGCATTTACATGGACATTAAATCTGGATAAGAAAAATTAACCCAGACTAAGCGTCAGTGTAAAAATGGCCAATGTTTCCACTGAAATTTGTATGCACCTGTTTATTACTATAGTAACAAGAACTAGCCATAGCACAGGCCATTTAATACAGTAATTAGCAGGTTCTGGCAAATTTTACCCAGTTGTCATATACAGTTCAAAACTGATTGTTGAGCCCAAAATCTCAATAAGCGTACCAAGAAAAATGACCGAATATTTTAAAACACAGTTAGTAAATTTGTAAAAAATGTCAATTCTAGAATATTAAAAATTGTGTAGATCATGTGAATCAAGGTTGTCTTCAACTCCCCATACTCAAAACACAAACTTAGAAACAAAATCAGAAAATATAGATAGGTAGATGAGGAGACATTTTGGTTCTCAAGCAGCTGTCCATGTGAGCCTACGGGCAACCTATTGGAATAAAAGAATGAGGAATACACTAAAGCCTTGCAAATACAGATGCAAAAAACCACCCAGAATTGTAGGTGTCATAATCATTGAATTACTATCCTGTCCCATGATTATATACTGAAAATACATGAAAATGCATGCTTGGCAAGACTAATAGGGTCCATATTTATGCAGTTTTATGATATTAGTTGAGAAAAATCTGGGAAATCACTAGGTTGTGTGTATATTTCTTAGTATTTTGTTTTGCAAGACATTAAAAAACCCCACGTTATTCCTTATGTTCCTACTTTATAAAATTATATCTTGATACCAGACTGAATGAAATGTGTTTCAAGAATGAAAAAGAATAATTTCTTTAGATTATGTGTCCGTCTTGCATGATTTTAGGATTTATATCTAACTAAAAAGAGACTGGAGTACAATGTGATTTTTTTAATAGGAACACAGTATTACATTCAAACCTTACCCATAAAAACAGAAACTTTGAACTGTGGTAACATTGCATAGTACATGAGTGCTGTACTACTTTTAAAAATGAAGATCGAAAGTCTTCATTCATTGATGAACAACTCATTCATTTTCTTGTCATACTCTCTTCCCACTTCACTACATAACTGTTTGTATTGTTGGGATGAAACTTTTATGTCTAAAACTAAACATGAATAAGTGGAAACTACAACTTTTACAGAAAGCCTGAGTCTGTTTTCCTTAGCAAGAGAAGCCTTCAAGTCTGTGCATTCCTGAGGTCTGGTATCTTCCACTAGCAGTGGTTACTACTTGGCTTCTGATACTAATTCAAGAGACTACCCTTAATATTAAATGGATACAAAAGTTGCAAGATCACATATGACATAAAAATTTGGTAAGTTAGATGGTAAACAAAATGTGTTGAGGAAATTCTATGACTATATAGAATTTAGTATTCCTCAACACATTTTTTTTACCATCTAGGAATTCTATATATCATTGACCAGCAAATCAAACTTGACCATTGCTGTCTTTTCACGTATGAATTGCATAAAAAATGTAGCAATACTGTGAACAGTGCACTCAAGATTCCCCTTGCAAATATCAAGTTTTCAGTAGCAACCAGAGCTTCTGCTACATTCCACGTCTTACCATAAGATAAGTCACCTGTGGGTAACACAGACTGCAGGGAGCTAATGCTCCTTGTTGTTAATCTGCTCTATGGAAGCAATGGCTTCTGATTCCCAAGACTTTTTTCAAGACAGCAGAACAATTCTAGAAGTTACATATTCTGGGAGTGCTTAGTGTGCCCACTGATAAAAAAAAGTGTCTCTGATGGGTAGCTTAGGGAGTCAAGGGAGCTATTCAATTTCTCCCAAGAGATAGTTATAAATACTGGTGTAGAAAAAGAAGACAGAAGAAATGTTCTTAGAGCATATTGACATTTCTGGAGTATCAGTTACAAGGACCTGTATTTAAAATATTGAGTGGACCTGACATCAAAGTATATTTGGCAAGATAAAGCTCTGTGCTTTGTGCATAGGAAATAGGATAACAAGGAAAATAAAATTTTAGAACTATATTTGCAGTAGTTTGGTTCAGAGACAATTTGTAGCAGGAACCAAATCCCAGACTTCCCAGAGGCTTTATGAATATCTTCTACCAACATGTTCAGAGAATTCAATAAAGAATAGCTAAAGAAATGTAAACAAGAGAAGGAAAAGCCGCCTTACTTAGTTTCTTTGCCGTTGCAATTGCTTAATGATTAAAATAATAATATATGGCAAATGTCCTGTATAGTCTTTGCTTGGGCATAGAGAACTTGGCATAATCACAGAACTGTATCATTTCTGCCTCCTCTTGTTAGCTGTCACTTAGCAAGCCAGCCTGGTGACTGGAAGAGCAAATTTGCTTTTGTCCTACACGAGCTATATTTATTCTTCATGAATGCCCACAAAATTCAGCAGGGATTTGGTCAAGACACTTAGATCATTCCTTCCAGAAAAACCAGTAATAAATCTGGAGGGAGGAATGTTACTATTTGTACAAGATCTAAAAGCAGCTTTCAGAATTTGCCAGAGGAGACATGTATAGCCATGAGTAAGGAGATTATGTAAACTGCTGAATAGAGCTGAGAAAGTCTGCAAGGGCTCTCTGCCCAGCATGATAGCTGTGCTAAATAAATAAATAAATAAATCAAAAGCTCTGTCAAACTAGTACATTTCTATTGCTCATCGTGGTGCACACTATCCATCCGACCTATCTCGTTCAGCTACTAATCAGCTCAGCAGTCCTTGAGTAGTTTCTCCCAAATCATGCTAGAATAAATATTATAATAGCTTCCTTGGTAGATTTTCTTTAATCATTTTAAATCTTGAGCTCTCATCTTCTATCTTTGTTTCCTACTGTTGTTTTTTCATCCAGTTCCCCCTCTCTCTCAATCAGTGATGATGCTTCCATTTTCTGGGCCGTGAGCAGAGGCAAGAGAGGTCCTGGATGAAGGGATATGGTGTAGGAGAGAATACTGGTGTGCAAGGCAGGACAAGGGTCGAGTTATAAGCATGTGTCAGGAACCACAGGAGGTCCTGGCAGCAGTCCCTCAGGATCACAAGAAGCTGGTCCATCACCGGGAGATGCCAAGATCATCACCGGGGGCAGCAGGCAGCCTCCATGGTCCCTGAAAGGGAACAGAGGCTAAAAACTGCAGTGATGGCTACTGAGAAGTTCAAGGGCCCTAAGGGAGCCAAGAGAAGAGAAGTCTCAGCATGAGACAGAGAGAGTAGGGAAGAAGGAGGTAAAGAGAGATGCAACCCACACAGGGGTTGAAGAGGGGACGTGCTAGGGGTGTGCACTAGGGACCCATGCCATTTTTCGTTTTTCATTTTAAAAAAATGTCATTTTCGTTATCGTTATTTAACAAAATTTCATTTATGTGTTATTGACATTGATTTCGAGCAACAACAAAGATTTTGTTTTTGGTATTGTTTCCATTCTGGGCTGCCACCAGTGATGCAACCGCTAGCAGACATCTGCCCCAGACTTCTCAGAAGTTGAACTCCTTCCTCCCTTTCTCATTATAATGCAATAGTAATAAGTGCAGAATGACAATATGAAAAATTACTAATATGTATGTCTAACCTACACCTAATAACCTATACTATATGCAATATATTCCTATCTAAGTTTCTATATCAATAAACTTATATCTGCTATGTGTTCTATGTAAGTATCTATCCTATTCCTATCCTATAATGCTAATGTATATAATAAAAAAGCCTAGTATCTGAGGGAGAGAGAGAGAGAGAGAGAGAGAGTCAGACAGACACACACGGGGCGACAGACAGGGGAAGGTAAAAGGTAAAATAAAGGGTATAAGGAAAGGTAAGGTATAACACTGAGGGCTGGGGAAGATTTAGTGCAAGCACCAGAGTTCTGTAAACGCAACCTGACACAGCAAGAGCTAATGCAGAACAAGAGTCAAACAGCCTGGCCCTACAACATAAAGGGTTGCAGTGCCCTCCCCAGAGCCCCTGCCGCTTCTCCCTCCACAATTTTGCCAAGATCCGCCCTTTTCGGTCTGTCTCCTCTGCCAAAACTCTCATCCACTCCCTAGTCATCTCACACCTCGACTATTGTAACCTCCTCCTCGCTGGCCTTCCCTGCTCTCACCTTTCTTCCCTTATCTCTGTTCAAAACTCTGCTGCCAGGATCATCCACCTAGCCCATCGCTCCGACCACGTGCAGCCTCTCCTCTCCTCTTTCCACTGGCTCCCACTTCCTGAGCACATTCTGCACAAGCTCCTTGTATTCACCTACAAAGCCCTTCACAACCTTGCTCCCCCCTACCTCTCTGCCTTGATCTCCTCCGAGCCCCTGTTTGAGCACTCCGCTCCTCCCCTGCTCCCACAACCGCCTTCGTCCCTTCTCCCTCCCTGCCCTCATCTGCCTGGCTCCCACCCTCCACAACTTCAAGTCCCTCCTCAAAACCCACCTCTTCCGCTCCACCCTTCCTAACTCCTGCTAACCATCCCCACCCAGGATTATCCCCCACCTGCTATCTGTAAACTCCCAACTTACTGCAACCAAGCCAAGAATGGGTACCTGAGTTCTCGCATCCTCATGAATGTTGCATCCCTTGTCTCTCACTCTGTTCCCCCTCCCCTGTCTCCCCTCCCCCTGTCTTTAGATTGTAAGCCCTCGGGCAGGGCCCCCTGTCTATCGTATTCTTTGTAAAGCGATAGGTACACTGCTTGTGCTATATAAATGCTTCTTATAATAATAATAATAATTAATAATTGTTTCTGGGATGCAGGAGGCACTGAGCAATCACAGGGTGCCATTCAACTTCCTGGGACCTGCTTGCGCTGCTTATTGACCAGCGATTACATCCATCAGGTCCTTCCCCTCCCATCACAGGCCCAGTTCAAGAGTTCAACACTGTTTCTGGCTCCAAAATGTCTGCTTCCTTTTCCCCTCTCCATGTTTGCCTCCAAAAAACACCTGCCAGGCAATAACAAAATCAATAGCGACTATCGTTAACATTATTGATTTTGTTATTATTTATCTTCATTATTGTTATTGCAATAATGATAACGAAAATGAAGAATTCCATTATCGTTATCAATATAATGAAAATGAAGTGCACATCCTAACGCACAGAGGGACTGAAGGTGACACACAGTTAGTGAATAGGAGACATGCTACGCAGGGAAGGAGGGAGACAATATTAGGAAAGAAGACAGAAACTAAAGAGAGACAGTGCTTTTACGAGAGGATACGATGCCTAACACGGAAGAGATGGAAACAGTCATGGGAAATCAGAAGAAGGAATGCACCAGAGCCAAGGAGAGTGAGAAGTGCACTGAGACTCAGGCAGCACTTAGCGAGGCAAGATACCAAGCTAGAAAATGAAAGAAAGGATGCTTATAACTCAGCAAGCGAGCTAAGCCACAGTGATATTTCTGAAAAGGGAAGCAGAGAGAGGAAAAGGGAACAAGATATGCCTATAACATGGGAAGGTATCACAGGCAGGGGCCCACAAATTCCAAAGGGGAACATAATCTGAAATAAGATGTCAATAGGGTGCTTTTAGATGGATTGACTGCTTCAGTGATGCTGGCGCCAGTCAGCTTTAACTGTGGCCAACCCTGTCCCATCCCCATCACCTTCCCCATACCCATCCGCTCTCCCACCCCTGGCCATGACGTGGCTGTATGGGACATGAGCTAGCACCACTGCTCAAAGCCCCGCCATAGAGCCTGCCGTGCAGCAGGGCAGGCGGGGACCAAGCACAAGCGCAGTGGTGCGCTACCATACCCCACTAAAAGTGCTCCACCAGATGTGCTGATAATGCCTGTTCCAAGGCAGCCCTGTTGGTGATGCTCCAAAACATCCCAGAGCACCGCCAGCAGAGCAGGCCAGTCAAACCCAGGGCACCAGCCTGAAGTAGAGCACCAGTCAGGCAGATATGCAGACCCATGGGACTGCTCTGCTTCTAGTGGGCCGTTGCTGCAGGCAACCCCGTAGCATTGTGGGCACTGAAGCCTGCAACTCTATGGAAGGGGTGCACCGTGTGGGGTGACAACAGACCAGAGAACCCACAGGGGTCATCTGACTGGGATCTAGGCAGGGTTGGGAGTGAGCGGATGCAGCAATGCACCCACAGAGCAGCGTTGGGGGGAGGAGGTGGGACAACCCTGTGTCTATCTGAAAACACCCGTAGGCTCAGACCAAACAGGATACTAAGAGTAGAGCAAGGAGATAAACAAAGAATCACAGCATAGCCAGGCAGGAACAAGAGAACAAATGTCCTACAACCTTGCTATTTCCAGCAGGCTTTATGTCTGCTGGTAACCGATCAGGGATCAGTGAATGTGACTGGGAGCTCCACAGGAGGCAATGCATAGCTACAAAGTACACAGTTCAATATGGCAATAGGCAGGGTGATTAGGAGGCTGGAGTGTTGGCATAATAAGGGCAGTCCTGCTACAGAGCTCCAGGGGATGGGGGTTCTAGTCCAGACCCCGACAGCATGACTGAGACAGTGGGAACAGGACAAGAATGGCAGAGCCCAGCATCTGTTGCAACTCTCTGTCCTCAGTTCTGCATCCCCAACGTCATAGACAGCACCTAGGCTGCCCTACCCTCATTTTTTGTTAATATACCCTGCCCTAGCCTGTTGTCCACTTCCCAAGAAGAGATACTGCACATGCAGTGTTCTCTGATTGGTGGGAGGGGGAGAGAGGGGTGAAATTGATGTTTTTCCTCATTGTAGTCCATTTTTTACAAAACCACACTATCCAACAGGAAGTGTCCAAACAGCCTTCCCTACAAAAATGAGGTGAATCAGGGTGTAGCCACACAGTGCACTTGCTGACCCCACTCTGGGCAGCTATTCATTGTGTGTCTGATGACTGCCAGATGTTCACCCCACAGTCTGGAGACACAGTGTGTAGTAGCCTTACCCAAAGTGGGGTACAATTGCCCAAAGTATGGTAGCGCACCACCGCTCTTGTGCTTGGTCTCTGGCTGCTTTCAGACCCACCCCCTTCCCAGCACATATCCTGGCTGCAGGAGGGAATGCGCAGCCAGGATATGTGCGGGGTGCTGTCGGTCTGAAAGCCCCCCACCCCCACCCCACGCAGCTTTGCCAGCAAACACCCACAGCGATACAGAGAAGGATTTCCTGCTCTGTATGTCTGTGGGCGTTTGCGGGTAAAACCGCACGGGGGCAGGAGGGCGGCGGCTTTCAGAATGGCGGTAGTGTTTGGGAAAGGGCTGCACATGCACAGAACAAGTACGGTGTCCATTTTGCGCATGCACAATTCTTTTTTCTTTTTCTTTCTGTTTTTTGTTTTTGTTTTTATGAGATATCTTCTGAGAGTCGTTACTGGGATCTCGGCAAGATCTTGGTCCCCGGCACGAAATCTCAAGAGATATGTCACAAAAACAAAAAGGGGATTCTCATTCAGCTCTACAAACTTGACTTTGCTGCATGCTAGGGTTCAGTTTGGAGGATTTTTCATCCTCTGCCCCTGGGGCTTTGCATAGAAAAGACACCAGCACACTTCTCAGCAGCATTGTGGATCCCTCTGCCGAATGGTGCTGACATTGGCTATGTCATCATGATACAGGTTTATGTGAAAGGCTCTCTGCTGGTGTAAACTGGTATAATTTCATGGAACTCCATGATGCTACATTGGTAATGACCTGGCCCAATGGTTTTCTTTTAAAAAAAGGCAAATATTAATATGTGCCAATGAATTATATTTTTTCAATTGTTGCTAATAGCAATTATAAATGTTTTTTGCTTTCTGAGAGTGGGGTACACATTTTTCGTTTAGCTGCAGGGATGAAATACACACACACACACATTAACTGGGTCCTAATCTGTTCCCTGTGGAGCCCATGAATGAAAGGGGAGCTTTGGCATTGATTAGAATGGCCTCTGAATCATAGCCTAACAGCCCACTTCTCAAAATGCTCCATTGTGGCTTGCACCACCATAGTGCTTGGAGGATCAGGATGCCTGTTGTTATTAAATGCAATGTATTAGCTAAACAGTAATGGGGAGTCAAAGACTGGCCTTTGATCATAATCCTTGAATAAAAGCTTACTTTATTTGAATACAAGTTCTTTTTTTATTAGCTTTCATGATAAACATCAAAGAAATGAATGCTTCCATAAACTTTTGTTCATGGAAAGTATATGGACTGCCTCATTAATACAGAGCCACTGAATTAGTTGTCAAAGAGCACAGCTGTGAATTTTGCTAATTGCCTAATTAATCTAATGATACATTTTTCCTATCATGATCAAACTAATAAATTTCTGTGCTGAAGTCTCATTCTTCAATAGAGTTGTCTTGATTTTGTTTTGTTATAGTGACTTGTGGAATTGTAATAAGCTCAGATGCGTTAGTGGAGTGTGGTAAATATTATTTCCCCCCCAAATAATTCAGTGAATGTTATGAAGTCCAGGAATCTTTATCCAATCAGCTCCAGTAATTCAGAACTAACAAATGGTTTGTGGCCTAGTTGTATGTAGAGGCCAGGGTCAAGATCCCCCACCCCATGGGGAGCACTGGAAACCAACCTTCCATCCTCTGTTCCTCAGAAGTACTAGCAAACGTATGGACAGAATTGTACCATCCCTTGATCTAAACCCTAAACAAACCCCCACAAATTCAGGCACACACACCAGGAGGCAGCAGAATAAAGCACAAGGGTCATTTCTTGGCTGATGCTGCTGGTACAGAATTTTTCACAAATTGCACACTTTAGTAAGCCTGGTGGGAGCTCACACCAGGACCCAGAGAGTGGTGGTGGGATGTAAGAGCTGCATTCAGGGAGGAATGGGCAGAATACAAGACACTCACTAACACCCTGAATATAAATATTCCATGAGGCCTAGTATGCTTCCCAAACTGCATGTCTGACCAGATTTAAAATTTAGTGAGCAGAGGGACAAGCCATAGTTATGCCTCCATGTTCTGTGGGGCTTAGTTTAGTAGTGCCTATGCCGATCAACTTTCTATGTGCTGGATGCAGTCAGTACCTGCACAGATTATGCAAAAGGAGGAGTCCTGTCTTCCTCTTCTCTTCCATTACATAGGGACAGTACAACACACAATGAATGTAAGTAAATACAACAATAATGCAATTTCTTTTTCAATTTATTTCTACTGCAAATACATGAACTTTGACTTCTAGATGATGGGTAATGGGGCGGGCAGAGAAGAAATGACACTTGCCCTGATCTTCATTAGTGGCTGTGGCAGGAAAGGATCTGATGTCCCTGCCGCTGCTCCTCCTCCAGATGGGCTAACAGCTTGTACTGTTGAGTAATGCTCCAGTGGAACCTTTGGAGCAACAGTGTCGGTATGAGGCTCAGAACATGGATATCAATCCGCTCCTGGAGTTCCCAATCCACACGGATGGTGACAAAGAAGGGAATGAATCAGCCTTGACATAGAGTGATTTTAGACAGACAGCACTCATGCTTCAGTTGTGTTACACACCCGGGTGGCCCGTTTGTGCCAGATGTGCAGGAAGAGCAAAGGCGTGGGGTTAGTCTGAACATCCCACCAGTGGAGTAGGTTGCTGAAACTTGTGGCACTGGCGAGACGTGGAGCTGCGTTCCCTGCTTTGACACCATCCTGAGTCCATCATCTGAAGACACCTATAGATGCTACCCCACCGAGTAGGTGGCTATTCTAGGGTGTTTTCAAACAAGATGAGAGCCTGCTGGAGTAAGGGTTTGGTCTGTGCAGCTGCAACTCAACCCCCACTCTCATATTTAGTATGTCCAGCCTAAAATGCTCCCCTGCGTGGTTTTTGGTACCAGGCTTTCAATGAGGGAGACAGGTGATGGGGAGGAGGAAGGGGGGAGGAAGAAGGTTTTGACTCCACCTTTTGTTTTTTTTATGTTTTATATGGTAAATTGTATTCTGTTTATTCATTTGTATTTATTTTATATTTATATAAAATATAAGTGAATGACCAAACAGAGGTAAATTAAATCTTTTCGGTAAAGGTTTCACCTTCCGCCTTCTGCAGTAACCAGTTGGATTTAAAGTGGTTTAAACTAGTTACTGCAGAAGGCGGAAACTGAAACATTTAACGAAAAGATTTCATTTACCTCTGTTTGGCCATTCACTTTTGGACATCTTTAATTACTAGTGATTGACAGTATCCTTGTTGATATATATCCTATAGATAGATAGATATGCGCGCACGCCCTCTCCCCCCCACACACACACCGCCTTGAGCTGCTTAGCAGGAGAGTTGTGGTTGATAAATCAAATGATTTTTTAAAAAAATAAATGTATTAAATTTGCTTGTGGGCAGCCCCCCGCTGGCAGTAAAAGTGATAGCGGAGAGAGGGGCAAGATGCGTTGCTCTTTGGACACTCTAGGATTTTCACCCATGACTCTATGGTGCTGGTGGACCTGTATATGTGAAGGTGCTGCACACAATCTAATTGGTGGGAAATTGACATGTGGATGCACATTACCTTGCATTTGCCCCAATGGGAATTAGCCTCATTCATCTGCGTTCCCTGGGTGATTTCAGACGAGATGGGGCGGCATTCGCCCCGTCCTGGAATCACCCACATGATTCCCCACCGGGATCACTCCAGCATGTCCAACAGATGTGCCGGCTGATCCCAACGGGGAATCGTGGAGGGGCTGGGGCTGCGTGGCGCAACGTGCGGCCACACGGCCCCGCCCCCCCACGCTCCCCCACCGTCCACCCTCTGGGGAGATGGGTGGGTGCTGCGGCCAACGCGGCCACAGCGCCCGCCCGATTTGACCACGGCCCGGAATCCCAGTGGGGATTCTGGGCCATGATTGCCGGCCAGACGTTACTTTTTGTTGGTTCCCGCCGGGGATCTCTTTGACCACGCTTTCGGGGATTGTCCGGCGGGGAGCCCCGGAAGCGTGGTTGAAATTGACCCCATGTGGGAATTGACCATGGCGAATATCTGGCGGCTGCCTAACAGACGTTCAGGGTGCTTTGACCCCATGTGGGTATTGACGGGGGTTCACTGTGATCTCGTAACGTCTGAAAATACCCTCCGAGTTCCCACTACGAGGAGGGTTACGTGTTCAGTGGGTGGTGGCCATCAGGCTAGTGGGGACAAACACCTAAAAAATGGGCAGGTGAACACCCACCTGGTGTGAGCTATTGTGGGCTATCATCTTATTTGTTAACACCCTTCATTTCCAATCAATAAACATCATCTTTTGGTGAAGAAAGGGTTGTGCGTTTGTGTTAACAGTAGGATGGGGGCAGAGGTGGTTCTCCTACTTTCAACACTCTTGCATCATTCTTATTGAGCCCTTTTCTGAGGGCTCATCTACACAAGACTTGGGCATGGCCTGGGGCATTTGGGGAAAAAGTATAAGTAACCAGCTGCATTACATCATAGTTCAGCCCTCTCCTCCATTACACATGCATGCTTTAATGCATGGATGGCGAACCTCAGAGCTAGGGGTCAAATGTGGCCCATGGCTAGTTTTTATTTGACCCCTTTGAAGTTCCTGGATCAGTCCCCTCAAGTACTGAAAGAGTTAGCTCAGAGGAAGGTAGCAGGAATGAGAGCATGCCCTCAAGGTATGAGATGGATCCATGATCTCAACCTTCCTCTGGTCCCACTCTGAGCACAAACCGGCTTCTGTGCAGCTGTCAGAGCTTGTACTCATTTTCAAAGTGGCCTCTGGGAGGGAAGGTTCTCCACCCTCTCTTTAATGTCAAGACAGAGTATCTTTGCCAGGAGAGAATATGGGGTGTGGGATTTGTGTTGAGTTGCATTTGGGGGGATGCAGTTTAAGGAGAGCATTAGAGCTCTGAGCAGCCATATAAGAGGAAAAGCATAAACTGTACTGTTCTGTCGCAAGTCTGTGCTCTGCAGCAAGGAGAACATACAGAGAATTGTCCAAAAAGAAATCAGTGATTAAAGTTTTGGCTGATAATTACTTTGTGCATGCTTGAATTGTGCTGCTTAAACCCATTTCTGTTCAAAGCCATCTGCAGGAATTGTACATTTGTAAACAAACACAGATTAGGATAATTCATTAATCCTTTGTCTGCTGTCCACTCATTATTTGTACTAAAAGTAGTAGTTGACTCCCCAGTGCCAAAGCATGCATTAAATTCTAAGAACCAAGACAATTTAATTGGCTTATCATTAAGAATAGGTTTATATGTCTGTACAGAACAGGCAAATTTTAAACAGAATTCATGCTAGCAAATGTAGTGTCTATAGACATTCAGTATTGAATGCACTATAGTAACTTCATTCAGCACAACTGTGTGAGGGAATCTTATAAATTAGTGGACTCATTCCTTGTTTTAATGCTCATACAAAAATATTCTTATGGAGAGGTCAAGGAGCTGGTGAGAAATGTTACACAGATTACGCTCCTTCTCCGTGCCAGTTCTTTCTGGCAGTCTGTGGTTCCTTTTCCCAAATGAATGACCATGCTTTAGGATCACAGACAGGATAAGGGTTCTGACTTGACATTTAACCACAGGAAAGTAAAATTGTAGAGTACATCCAAGGAGAGATGAAAGGTTGGTTAATTTAACTTCTCATAAGTCCCAAGTTCTTTGCACACAGGGAGAAGCCCTATTGTTACATGTTCTGTGCTTTTAGTGGAAGCACTATTCAGTTGCTTTACTAAAGCAGCACACTTACATTGTTTGTTACAGGGAAGCACAGGAAGATGCCTTTATTAGGTCAAAGAGAATAGGGCATACTGGCTGCAAAAAAAAGAAATGGAAATGGTTCTGGTTAAAGTGCAGCACATCTGTTCTTCAGTTGTTTCTCTTCAGATGCTTTCTTTCTTTCGATTTTTATCCCGCCCTTCCGTCACAAAGGCTCAGGGCGCCTTACAAGATAACACATATAAAAACATATATAAACCCATGTAAAAGATAAACATTAAAATGCAAACATAGGGTGATTTCAGACGTGACAAATCCAAGATTCACCACGCCGGAACCACACTCAAACGCGGCCCGCGTTTGACTGTGGTGAACGTCCGTTTGCTACCCGCCAGATGTTCACCACAGTCAGACCCGAGGACGTGAGCGGGTCCAGAAGTGTGGTGAATGGCCACCACGGCAGGGGTGATTGAATCATCGTGTCTGTTCACTTACCCCTGCCGATGGTGGAATCCATTCCCCCGCCGACCACGGTGGCGAGTGCAGCCAGATTGGCCGCTCTCGCTGCCCATCCGGTGTGGGGAGGGCCGGTGCGGAATGCAGGGGGCGGGGCCATGTGGCAGCATGCTGCGCTGCATGGACCTGCCCCTTCCATGATCTGCGGTGGCACGACAGACGTTACGGCGGGCCCCATTCACCACGGGCCGTGGTTCGCTGGTCCCCGGGGCAAAGGGGGTAACATGTGTTGGCACGCCCCTTCACCCCGGGCCATAGTCCGAACCACCCCATGGCCTGTGGTGAATGGGGCCCCCCATAATGTCTGAAATCACCCATAGCCCCCAAGTCCCCCAACCCCTCACAACAGCCACCTAATACCACTTCCCCATTCCCCACATCTAACCTCCCTCACATCCTTACCACCAACCCCAACCCCCATCTCTGCCTGCCAAATGTCTTTTCAAATAAAAAGTCTTCCAGTGCCTCTGGCAAATGCTTAGGCTTGGACTCAAACAAACCTCCAGGAGAAGGGAGTTCCACAGCACTGGGGCAGCAACTGAGAATGCCTCCCTTTGAGCCCATGTCATACAAACAAGAGTAACAAATGGTACCCACAGGGAAGCACTCCCAGCCTGTCGCAGGGGCCGCAGTGAGGCATGGAAAAACAGGCGGTTTTTCAGATGTGTGGGACCTAGACCACTTAGGTCTTTAAAGGTCAAAACCAGCACCTTGAACTGTGCTAATCTAGGGAAGCTTCTGGAGTAAGAAGCAGTCAGTGAGGCAGAGACTGTATTTCTCCCTGGCACAAAGGAACAAGAGCTGTGAGGTTTGTTGGGACAGTAGAGGACTGAAAGAAGGGAGACAAAACACAGGAATGCCCCCTAACCACATAAACATATCCCTGCAGTAGGAGCACCTCTCCTGCCAGGCTTTAACTTCTGTACTCCTGAGAACACAGGGGAGGCTAACACGAGTTGGCCATGTCCTATTCCCATGCAGCTGTACTCTACAGCAATGCTCCCTAGATTCAGGGAATAGATAATAAATGAGCTCTCGCTCCTTTCTGGGAAAGGTGTCCTGTCCCCCATCATGATGGCCAGACAGAGACTAGTTCTGACTTGTGTAAAAGCAGCCTGAATTTAGAGTTGAGTCCAGAGTAAAGAGTAAGAAAGGATGCTGGACCATTAAGATCCAGTGACTGGAGGGCTCGCCATGCCCACACCCTGAATTTAAGGAGAGGCAGAGAGGATTCAGTCTGTTCCTGGCACTGGTCAGGGAAACATCTTTGTCCTGAGAATTGGCTCCATGGGATTGGAGTGCTGAGACAGCCTGTGGGGACTAAGAACTGTGATGCCTTATCCTTTCCAAGGATACTGAGGCATTCTCCATGGTCCTGAAGGTGAGGCTGGTAAAGAACCAGAGAGATAAGCAAGAAGGATAGCACCAGGAGTGCCACAGATAACCAAGAAGGGCCACGGGACTGGAGTGCTCAGTGCTCAGGCTGCCTGCGGTGACTAAGAACCATGATGCCTTGCCCTCTCCAAAGGTACTGAGGAAACCAGAGGGAGAGGACTGCAGGTGACTGGCAGTGGTCCTAGGACTGGGTTGTGTTAAGGCCTGACTGCAGGCCACCAGAGACTGCAACCGCGCCAGAGGCCTAACTGGGTTAGTTAGGGACAGGGGTGCTGGAAGGCTGTTTCTTGGTGATAGTGCAAGGCTTGAGAAACTGTGGGCACAATCCGGTGCGCACCCATGACGTATGCGCAATGCACCTGTGCACGGCTCATTTGCACACCAGAGAGCCACTCGCAGCACATGTGTAGCCTGGCCCAACCCCAAACTCCCACACCCGATAGGTATGCTGTTTGAGGCAGAGTGGGAGTAGGGTGTGAGGGTTCAGGATCAGGGAAGTCTGCACGCTTGCCGTGCATGGCTCTCTGGTGTGCATGTGAGTCGTGCTCATGCACATTGCACATGTGTTGTGCACACACACCTAGCACGTGCGTGGCATAGAATTGTGCCCTATGTGTATATATGGTGGAGAATTGTGTATAAAGAAAACTATTGCATAAATAAAAGACACTAAGAGTTAATTCCTAGATAGCGCGTGACTAAACTGTGAGCTGAATTCCCATGTGAAAGTGAGTCTCAAGGTTTGATCCAGCAGGCACTTATGCCCCAGGAACCATGCCTGTTCCATCCACCCTGCCCAGAAGGGAGGGGATACACTGGTTACAGTGAGCTGGTAATACAGAAGTGATAGCAGCCTTGCTTTCCTCCTCCTGGCCCATGTGAAAATGAGTACTTAAAAAGAAGATTGGGGTCTTCAGACTTGCATATTTCCAAGTTTGGGGATTTGGAAAGCATCCCGTATGTATTGCACCCAAGACACTAGAATTCCCCCTCTCCCCGCTAGAAATCCCATTCCCTTCTCATCACCCCTCTGCTGCTGTTGCTACCTCCTGAGTGGCCACCCCATTCGACTACATGCCGCTGCAGGAAGACCTTCTCAGAACATTGGCAGCAGAAGGCCCGTGCCACTACTGTGGCTCAGGCTCCAGAGGCTTGGAGGAAAGGGGCCTGGGGCTTGCTAACAGCCATGGTGAGAAGGTGGATCTTGCACACTGGGAGGTAAGGAGGTGGGGCCAGCAGTTGCACATGTTCTGCCCCACCCACCTCCAAAGCACTCAGGATGGGTTCAACCTGGGCCCTCCCCACTTGCCTCCTGGTACCACCGCACCACTGCACTATCCCATTTGATAAGAACGTCCTCTTCTGCCTTTCCTTCTAGCACCTCTCCTCTCTGCCCTGGTACCCCACCCAGGCAATCCCCATCCTCTTAACTCCCACGTGACCCTGTCCTGGGGCCCACAATTCATTAGCCAGTGAATGTGTGTGTGTCTGTCTGTATGTCTGTGTGTGTGAGAGTGTAAGTGTCAATCTGTGTCTGTGGGGTAAATAAAACATGACAGTGGCCTACTTTGGCCCAGGAGTCCCACCAGCACATGTGTTCAGGACTGCGCTGAGGCGAGTAGGTGGCTAGGCCAGGCTGCATCCTCCATGAATCTCAAAAGACTCATCCTGGGCCAAGGGCCGCCGACGCAGGCCAAAGTGGGCTAGCACATGTGTTTGTCCCCACCTTCCCCACCTTGGGGCAGTGGCCGCCATGGCTGAGTGCCATGTCTGGTCGCCATGACTATACATTATGGTGGGAGGCAGGGTGCTGGGATTGGGGCAAAGCTGCCCACCTGCCTCTCTGTCTGTTGAGGTCCCTGCCCTTCCCGGGTGTTTGGCGGTGAGACGTCTCTCCGGCTGTGGGCACATTCATTCAGTGACCTGACGCGCGGAGGGATGGCCACTGTTTCCCACCCTGGGCTGGAGAGCCGCCACACTGTCTGCACATCTGTTTTCACCCTGCATCTGTCTGTTCAAGAGTCTGTGAGAATGTCAGTATGTGTGTCCATGTGCTATGTGTGTGAGAGTGTTTGTGTGTGAGAGAGTTTGAGTCTGTTTGTCTTTGTGTCTCTGTGTGATCAACCTACGTCTAGTTTTCATGTTTATGTTTTTTCCATTTTAGCCTCATTGTTAGGCAATGGGATATTTTAAATGCACCCTCTATGCAAATATTGTCAATTTATGTGTATTTATGCAAATAGAAGCTAGCAGAGGAGGGGCACAGGATGTTCCACTTCAAGGTTTTCCAAATTTTGTAACAATTGTTCCCTTGGAAACTCTCTGTTTCTTAGTTGTTGTGACACCTTCAGAGATCTTAAGGGCATTTTTAGACGAGCACCAAATATCGCGGATTAATGCTTATCATGCATTGAAACCATTCTTATTTTAATCTGGATTTAATTTTTAGATGTGTTTTATTGTGGATTTAGAATTAATCTGCATTGAAATTAAACCGCTTTTAATGTTTTCACAAGCAGAAATGCAGATTAAAGCACTATTTAAATCTGCATTATCTGTTTGTATGTTAAAAACACATTTTAATCCATGAGTTTGTGAAACAAGTTTAATAAAACCCCGATGTTAGGGGTTTATGAAACATATTTTACATCTTGAAAATTCCACCTTAAACACGCATTAGATTTCTCTAATCCAAATTAGTTGTCTAGTCTAAAAACGCCCTAAATTATATGAGTTCTAAATTCAAGCAATAGGGTGGGATAGAAACTTAAATATGGAAAACATGAGCCATGAATATTAGACAAAGAGCTATTAAGCCTGTTGTTTAGTTTGGACCTTGTCTCCCTAGTTAGCAAAGTAGTTCCATTAATGTTCCTGCTTGAAGAATCTTCTCCACTGGCAAGGAAGCAACTCTCTCTGGGCAGGCAACCAACTCTAGAGTGAGTGTTTAAACCTGGGGAGTATTTAAAATACCCTGGGGTACATTGATTTCTTGAGTCATAACAGAAAAACATTTTTTTGCTAAGTTTGAATGTGCACATAGCAATTAAGTAAAGCCAATATCCTCATTTTGGGAATAGACTAGTCAAATATAATGAAAGTCATGGCCACTGAATATACAAGCACAAGATTTTACTATGGGCAAGCACGGTCCTGTAGTAACCCCAGCTACTGAGCACATGTGGCCCTGCAGTGGTTCCCCACCCCAATTGCTTAGCACATCCATTCCCTTCACCACAACAAACAGTGGCTCAAACACGCCTGCACTGTTCTGCCCTGGCTAACTTGGTGGATTCCAAATTCTTTGGCTGTTCACTGCAATAGCTGGAATGCAAGGGCAGCAGATCCATCAGAGTGTTTGCACCCCATGCTTGCCTGAACACTTCTTCAGCTGAAAGTCTGGGAGGAGAATACCAGTTTTTGGCTCCAGTAGGAGCCAGTGGACGATTCCCCATCAGACAATCAGCAGCAGGAGTAGTGTGCAACAAGACATCTGCAGATACTCTGATACTGCTGCCTCCCAAGGCATGCAAGACATAAAGAAACATCACACCACTGCAGAATACCAAATGTAGCTTGATTTTCTTTCCTTAGGGATAGCTTTGATCATACCAGCGCAGAGCTTTATAAGCTTGACTCTGCCACTTTGTGACTTCAGTTGTACACCCATATGTTCCTCCATTAGTTTCATTAAAGCTGGAGTCACACATTTATAAGTCACTCCCCAAAGTTCCAATGGAGGAGGGGGGGGGGGAGAGTGTGCACTCAAAAAAACCTGACAAAACGATTTTTTTTTTCCATTAGGAAAAGTATTTTATTCAGGCAGTTACTTCAGTTTAGAAACAAAAACGTTGCCTAGAGCTGAAACGATGTTTATCAATTTATGTTCATTTATGTTTGTTTACCTGCATTCTCTGGTACTGCATTGGGTACCCAGTCGATTACTCGGGTAGCAATTGGATACCTGGAAACCAAAAGAAATTGGGTACTTCCAGTACTGATGTTTCGATTTTACCATTTCCCTGTTGGTACTATTGGTATACCAATTGGTATATTGAGTTTGAAAACCGAAAAATCAGCAGGAAATTTTTTTTATTTATTTATTTTTTGTGTCAGAAGTTGACTTTCTGGTACCAAAAAGTTTTTTTAATTATTTTATTTAGAACTTATATTTCGCCCCTCCTGCCCAAAGGCAGCTCGGGGCAGCGAACAACACAAAAAAATTAACAATAAAACATTCAAAAATAAATCAACACATTTTAAAACAAATAATAAAACTCACCCTCCCTCCCAAACCCTACCCCTACCCCCGCTACCCCCCCTCGCCAAAAGCCTGGTGGAACAGCCAGGTCTTACACAAATGTTGAAATGACAGGAGGGTGGGGGCCAACCAAGCCTCCTCTGGGAGTGAATTCCACAGCACGGGGGCAGCCACCAAAAAAGATCTCACATGTGACCACTCATCTCGCTCGGGAACCTCCAAAAAGGCCCCCACGGATGATCTCAGGGGTCACACGGGCACATGGGGAGTGAGGCAATCCTGCAGATAGGCAGGGCCCAGGTCGAAACCAGCACCGTGAACCTAGCCCTGTGCTTTATAGGCAGCCAGTGAAGAGCCCGGAGCACAGGTCTCATGTGCTCCCTGCGGTCCGCCCCAGTGAGGAGAAGTGCCGCGGCATTCTGCACCAGCTGCAGCCTCCGGACCAGCTTCTCGGGCAGACCCACATAGAGCGCATCACAGTAATCCAGCCTCAGAGTGATGAAGGCATGGATGACATTGGCGAGGTCGGAGTCTGAGAGATAGGGCCAAAGCTGCTGGACAAGATGTAACTGCCAAAACGCACTCCCCACCATGGCCACAACCTGAGATTCCAGGCTGAGCCATGAATTGAGGAGCACACCCAGACTCCGTACCTGTGAGACCATGGGAGGGCAACACCCCCACCCCCCACACACACAAGAGGAGATTCAACCACTCCCAGGCCCCCCAGGCCCTCACCCACCAACATCACCTCTGTCTTTTCAGGATTCAGGTGTAGATGGCTCAACCTCATCCAAGCCCCTACAGCCGACAGGCACTGGGAAAATAAAGAGACTGCATGGCCTGGGTCAATGGAAAAAGAGAGGTAGAGCTGAATGTCATCAACATACTGATGACACTGCATGCCCTGAAACCCTCTCACGATCTCCCCTAATGGCTGCATATAGATGTTAAACAAGAGGGGGGACAGAATGGCACCCTGCGGGACTCCACACATGAGGTCTCGGGGGGAAGACGTACACTCCCCCAAGACCACCCGGTGAGTTCTCCCAGCCAGGAACGAACAAAACCAGTCCAAGACCGTCCCGTCAATCCTGGCACGGTCCCACAGGCGAGTCACCAACACCTCATGATTGACTGTGTTGAATGCAGCCAAAAGGTCTAGCAGGACAGGTAAGGTCTGATGACCCTGGTCCAACGCCAGACGGAGATCGTCAACCAAGGCCACCAATGCAGTCTACGTGCCATACCCAGGCTGAAACCCGGACTGAGAGGGGTCAAGGAAACCGGTGCAGTCCAGATGTTCCTGGAGCTGCCGTGCCACAGCCCATTCAATAACCTTCCTTAAAAAAGGAAGGTTAGAGACTGGCCGATAACTGGCAGGAGCATCAGCATCAAGAGATGGTTTCTTGAGCAGGGGCCTAACCATAGCCTCCTTCAGGCACCCTGCCCTCCCAAAAGGAGGCACTAACCACCCCAGCCAGCAACGGCCGTTGATTTATATCCATCCCAGAAAGTGTTTTAGGAAGAAAGGGGGTGGGGTGTTGTATGAGGATGGGATGGGGGGGATTTGGGGATGTTTTTATTTTTGTATTTTGTATTTATCAATTTTGTGTGAGCCACCCTGAGCTGCTGTGTAGGCAGGGTGAGATAAAAACTGAAACAAACAAATAATAAATAAATAAACGAATAAAAAATAAATAATTTTTTAAAAGGGAAAAAATTGGAACTGGAAATAATTTTCCGGGACTGGAAGTTGCCAAAAAATTGTTGGAACTTGATGGAAACCCCATAATCAATGTTTGGGAATCAGTATATTGACAAAAATGTCAAAAAAAATGGTACTGGAAATCAACATTCCAGAACCAGAATTGAACATTTCAGGACATTGGGTACCTGATTGGGTAAGAATTGGGTACCGCATGGTACCCAATCATTACTGGGCTAATTCGGGTACTGGAAATTCGACAAGTTACCTGTTTTTGCGGATACCCTCTTTCAGCTCTAATCTGGACTGATTTCTTCTTGACTTTCCTCAAATATTTTCCTTTGTGTTGGGACATGGTCCTGAGAATTCATGGAATAATGAAGAAGAGCATTTATAAGCTGCCCCATGCTGCTTATAATCTCTGCTTTTATAGATTTAAGCATCTAGCAGTCTCTTATGTCCATGCTAATGAGAGTTACATACACATCTGAGATACAATCTTTCTAAGAAGCAGGCTGTGCATATGAATTCTTTAGTAATTTGTTTATTATCTTGACTTTGTATCATAATGAAATCTATGCATTTTCCTTAGAATTTTTAAATATAAGTCTAATAAAATGTAGGTAGTGGAAACCCTTAAATGTTTATATAAGTGACCGCTTATTTGACGTTCCTTTTCTGCTTTTTGGTTTGATATGAGAAACAGTACGTCTTAAAAGCAATTCTCTACAATCTGCATACTTGCTTTGTAGCTGCTGCCTTGCTCAGTAAAGTAAACAAATGTTCTTGTGGGGTTATGGATTAATGGCAAAGTGTCACATGACTGTACAGCATACACCTTGAGGGAATAGATCAAGAGAAGTGTCACTCAAGCACCTGCACTTAGTCAGGTTGCTAATTAATTCGTGAACATTGAGTTGAGTTGCAGATTTGCTGGCGTACGAGGGGAATAAAGTCCTATCCTATAAATACTGCCTTGACTTAATGAGGTTTTAATAGGATTAAATGGTTTTAACTTTATGACATTGTTTTTTATTATTACTGGTTGTATTTATTGATATAGAATGATAGGGATTTCACTGTGACTCAAGGGAGGATGGTAAATATGGAAAGTGCAAGACAAAAACAGAGTGGAAAAATGCATAAATGTAATACCCTGGATGAGATTTTCCAATAGTTCTTGGGTTAGTGGGATATCATTTTATTAAAACTAATGGAAAAAGAGAACTTAGTGAACTATTTTTTTTTTTTTAAAATTAAGTTTCTAGTTAAAAACTATGTAAAACTAGTATGCATACCAGTAACTTCCACCATTCCCTGTTTAGGAGGGACAGTTCCTCTATGGGTGATAAATCCCACTGCCCCTCCTTCAGGGCATCAAAGTCCCTCTTAAGAGAGAGATAAAGGGAGGGAGGCAATTTCACACAGGTGCCCCCCCCTCACGTGTGTGGGAGAGGGGGCGTCCATTAGAATGCCACTGCAGGTGCAGGGGGGATGGGTGGGCATCCGTAGGAATGCCACGGGCAATGGGTGAGGGTGCATGCACGCTCCCGCACTACACCCATCTCCACCCATCGCCCACACACAGAGCAACCAGCAGCAACGGCAGTTGCTCCATTCGTGGAGATGGGTGTAGGTAGGCGGAGATGGGTGTGTGCTTGTGAGCACAGCCCCACATCCATCTCCACCCGCCACCATGCTGCACACACCCCCATACAACCGCACACGTTAGAAATGGGCTAGAGAGAGAGAGAGAGAAACAAAAAGCCTGGGATTCATGCCTCAAGCTCTTCTTTTCTTGTTGCCTATCAGTAAAAGCACCTGGGAGGAAAAAAGGAAGATGATAGAATGACAAGAAACTAAGGCCATTTTTAGATGAGATGCTGCCATTCAGGCCCACCCACCGCACGCTCATCCAAACGCCCATCTGAAGGTGGTGGTGGGGGGGGATGCATGCTCCCATGACCCATGCATCAACCAGCCATGACCATTCGTGGAGCAGCAGAGAAAAATCTGAGTTGTTCCATGCAGAGGCAGGCAAAATTGTGTATGGGGAGGGACCCACATGTATCCCTGGCCCGTGTGAACTGGGTCATACACCCAACCAGGGGACATGTCCACCGGCACCATGAAGAAATGGTGCAGCGATGGCCAGAACAGCTCAGCTGATGTTCGCAAAGGTTGCCCCCCCCCCCCAGCCTGCCCACAGCTCGACTGGGTGACTATTCCTCTCCCGGGCCCCAGCTATGCAGGCCGCACGCCCCACAGGCCCTGCACTCAAGGGCAAAAGAGACCAGTGTTGGCAGCTATCTGTAGAAGGAGACCAAAACTCAGGAGAAACCTCTGAGATTCCCCCAAAAGGAATCGGTATAGAAAGACTTCTCCAAGGAGATGGCGTGGCGGGAGTACAATAGGAGCATGTTTCAGTGCTGGCAGCAGGCAAAGGATTGGAGGGGCAGATACAAGTTGGACCCCAATTGCAATCTGCTATCCGGTCGTGCCAGGCATACGCAGCTCTTTCATGAGGAGCCAGACAGGTTCCTCCACTGCCCCATCCCCCTTTACAGCATGTGAGATCCATCTGGAGCAGGAGCAGAGTTAGAACCGACAGCTCCTGCTGGAGATCTGTCGATGCCTTGAACTGTCTATGTTCAGAGCTCCGGATGGAGCCAGGACAGGCACCCCTGACTACTGCGGTGCCGAATCCTGTCCCCCTCCATTCTGTTTTCGTATGGTGAATAAAACAATTAAATAAGATCATAAAAAAGTGCTTTACTGAGTGAGACCAATGGTCCATCAAGTCCAGCATCCTGTCTCCAACAGTGGCCAATCTCTTTCTCTTGGGAGAAGTATCTGACAGGCCATAATGGGCAATCTATTTCACGTTGCTCCAACCCCCAACAGTAAGAGATTACATCCCCAAAACCTACTTGGCTAATAGCTATGAAAGGACCTATCCTCCAAGAACTTATTAAATCCCTTTTTAAAACTATCTACACTACTGGCCTTGACCACTTCCTCTGGCAGCAAATTCCACACGTTAATTGTGCGCTGAGTGAAATAAAATACTTTATCTTATTTGCTTTAAATCTGCTGCCAGTTAATTGTATAGAGCGTCCCCTTATTCTAATAGTTAGTAGGGATGAGGTTCCAGAGTAAATTAAATTTCAAATTAGTTTTTTTTTCAGATTTGGTTGTCCAAGAATTTCAGTTCTCGATTAGATTTTTCATTAATTTTTTTTCATTTAATTTTTTTGGGGGGGGTTGTGGAGGGTTATTTGCATTTGGGGGGGGGGGGATCAATACAAAAAGCCCAACCCCAAATGTCTGAAATTTCAAGAACCGAATCAAGAACTGAAATTTCTGGAGAATCGAATTGACCATTTTGGGGTTGATTTGGTTCTAACCAAATCACAAACTCCCATCCCTAACTGTTAGAGAGGGTAAATAACTGCTCCCTTTTACGTGGTCCACACCACTCATGATTTTATAAACTTCTATCATATCCCCTCAGTTGTCTCTTCTCCAAGATGAACCTATCAAGCCTCTCTTCATACAGGAGCTGTTCCATACCCTTCTCTGTTTCTAGTTCTAAAATGAGTTTTTTGAGACGGGCCAACCAGAACTGCACACAATACTCCAGGTGGAGTCGTATCATAGATCTACATAGAGGCATTACGCTATTTTGTTGTATTCTGTATCCATTTCCAAATGATTCCTAACATTCTGTTTGCTTTTTTGACTGCCACTGCACTCTGAGCTGAGGATTTCAATGCATTGTCCACAATGACTCTAAGATCCTTTTCCTGAGTGGTAACTCCTAATTTAGAACCCAGTACTGTATACATATAGTTTGGGTTATTTCCCCCTCTGTGCATTGCTTTGTGCTTGTCCACATTAAATTTCATCTGCCATATTAGATGCCCAATCACAGTCCACTTGTCCATGTGCTGTACATGTGTATTTCCCCTGGGTTTGTTCTCCCCTCCTCAGCTGGGAACAGGGTTTGGGGTTCTGATACCTATCCCTGTGGCTGGGATACATCCAAGGCTCGTGATACGGTGTCCCCGTATCACAGAGGGCCCAAGGCTACTGTCTCTGATAACATTCCTGTGTGGAGTGTGTGGTTCTGTTATCTGGCGGCCTTTCAGGTACAGCTGCATCTGGTTGCAGGTGCCCTGGCCAGCTTATAATTGCCTGCCATGCCCATGAAGCAGTCATTTCTTCGTGTGTCCATTACCTGTCAGACATGTCCCTGTCCCTAGCCCCACACAGTATGGTTGGGCAGATACAACAGTTTGTGGTGTCTATGCAACTGTGACCTTAGGTGAACTGTGGCTTAGAGATGATGTCCAACTGCTGTTGGCCGACCCCTTGTCCACATGTGATGCTTATGATCTACTGCAAACCCTGCTGCTCCTGGGACATCACATGTGCAGCTGTGATTGCCAGCGGTGGGTGAGCAAGTTGGGGTTATGGGCCCTGCTGGAGATGGGCCGCTAGCGGGAATGCTGATAGTGTGGGAGGTGAGTGAGAGTGTTGCTTTGCAGGAGATATGTAGCCTCCCTGAGTTCTGCATATGTCTTTTGGAGGGGACCTCCCCCCTCCCTCCCCATCATCTTTGCAACCATACAAATGCATGCCAGGGGTTACTGGAGAGAGTGGGATGAGTGCCAGGATTGCATGTGTGAGCTCTGGTTTCTCACGCCTCCAGCTGGGGGTCCCCACATGACTGTGGAGCCTGCTGCAGTGGAGATGGCATATAGATATTATAGATCTTGACCCGGCTTGATATTCAGCTCTCTCTTGGAAGCAGGTATCACAGTGACCTGAATTTCTTGATGGAGTGGCATATATGGGCAAGAAAGAGGCTACCAGAGAGGGATGTTTGTATGGACGGCGTATGTGGTGGGTGCAGGGTTCCCAACTCCGGTTTCCCCACTGTCATGACCCAGCTGCAGAACAACAGTGTGTGACTGTGCCCCCCTCCATCTCCCATGTTCCTGTGGGTGGGACTTGGCCTCCTTGACTTTGGATGTAGGAGGGGACATCGAAAGCAGATTTCAGCCCCAGGCTATGAAAAGGTATATCAGCCCTTTTCCCCAAAGGACACCATTTTCCTTCAACCTGCTGCCAAAAGTGATCAGCCACAACGGGAGAAGACCTGACCATGAGATAAGGGGATACGGGGATATTCAGCTTAGGGAGAGCCAGATAAGGTAACCTAGTGCCGATTGCAGCTTGCATGGTCTTCCTTTTGCATTCCTGTAGTTGCCTTAAGCTTGCCATCACCTTGCCTTTGTCAGACCTGCTCACCAGTTGGCTTTGTTCATATACTTTGTTGAAATAAACTATAAGGTTTTGTGTGGTCCAATGCCCCTTAGACCTCCAAGGAAGTCTGACTCTCTATTTACCCAGAGAAACCCTATCCTTCTTCCATACCCAAGTAATTGAGCTAACCACTCTGCAGTTCTGGGACTGCCCAACCCCATGGGAGTATGGGCAGCAGCATCAGGGAGCTGGATCACTGGGTAGCAGGGTCGAGGAGTGTCCACCATGGTGTAGGTAGCTAGTCAGAGGCTAGAGGGGAAGCTCCACCAAGCCAAATTCCTGCTTAGTCCATCACAGTGACGGCCAATGATTTGCCCTTGTGTTTCTGAGCTGCTCATTCGGTTGTGTGACATGCCCTGGGGTTCTGTGTGTTGCCCTAGTGCCCTTGGGTTGTGGTTAGTGGCCAGCCCTGCATGCTGCAGCGAGTGCATGGGTCTGCCTCCCCCTGTCCCTCCTGCCCCATCTTCAGGGATTCCTGCTGATGGTGGACAGAAGCAGCTGCAGTGGCTTCGCTTGCCCATGAACCGCCATGTTTTCACGTCATGAGGTGCAGACGTGTTGATGAGGGGGCTGGGCAGTTCTTGGCCCAGCCAGTGGAACGGTGATCAGGTTAAACTGCAGTTGGGGCTGGTGGGTGGGGGCCATGGGCTCCCTGGGCACTGCCTAGTTGAATCCCTCCCCACTCACTGCATGTGTGTGGGTGCTCCATGACTGTGCCACTCAGTGGACAGCGACCCACCCTCCAGCCATGCTCATTTAAAAATGACCTGAGTGGACTGATAAATAAAAAAAACTATGCTGAGTGGGTGGACTGACAAGTAAGGGATTGTGAGCATTAGCATTTATATAGCGCCAGCGCTGTAGCCGGTGTTTTACAAAAAATAAGATAGACACGGTCCCTGCCTGAGAGCTTACAATCTAAAGGCAGGGGGAGGGGAGACAGGGAAGGGGGAGCAGAGGGAGAGACAAGGGAAGCAACATTCATGAGGATACGAGAACTCAGGTACACTTTCTTGGCTTGGTTACAGTAAATTGGGAGTTTACAGATAACAGGTGGGGGATAATCCTGAGAGGGGATGATTAGCAGGAGGTAGGAAGGGTGGAATGGAAGAGGTGGATTTTGAAGAGGGACTTGAAGTATGGAGGGTGGGGGCAAGGCGAACGAGGGCAGCGAGGGAGTTCCAGGTGTGCGGGGCAGCAAGAGAGAAGGGACGTAGGCTGTTGGGGGAGCAGGGGAGGTGTGGGAGGATGAGGGAGGGGATGGAGGAGAAGTGGAGTGCTCGAACAGGGGTTCAGAGGGAGATCAGGGCAGAGAGGTAGGGGGGAGCGAGGTTGTGAAGGGCTTTGTAAGTGAGGACAAGGAGCATGTTCAGAATACGCTCAGGAAGAGGGAGCCAGTGGAGAGAGGAGAGGAGAGGCTGCACATGGTCAAAGCGACGGGCAAGGTGGATGATCCTGGCAGCAGAATTTTGAACAGAGGTAAGGGAAGAAAGGTGAGAGCGGGGAAGGCCAGCAAGGAGGTTACAGTAGTTGAGGCGTGAGATGACTAGGGCATGGATGAGAGTTTTGGCAGAGGAGACAGACAGAAAAGTGCAGATCTTAGCAATGTTCTGGAGGGCGAAGCGGCAGGATTTGGTGATGGAGTCAATGCAGGGTTTGAAGGTAAGGTGTGAGTCTAAAATGAAGCCCAAGCTACGGGCTTGGGGGACAGGAAGAATGGAGGTCCCGTCAATGGCAATTGACAGGGAAGAGGAAGGATTGGGAGGGAAGATCAGGAGTTCAGTTTTCACCATGTTCAGTTTGAGTTGACGTTGAGACATCCAGGCAGAGATATCAGAGAGACAGTTGGTGAGACGAGCTTGAACAGAGGGGGAGAGGGAAGGAGTGGAGAGATAGAGTTTAGTTTCGTTAGCGTATAGGTGATATTGGAAATCGTGGGAGGCAATAAGTTTGGCTAGGGTTTGGGTGTAGATAGAGAATAGGAGAGGGCCAAGGACAGAGCCTTTGGGAACCCCGACCAAGAGGGGTAGGGAGGAGGAGGGGTAGGAGTTAGGAAGAGATACATTGAAGGAGCAGTCAGAAAGGTAGGAGGAGAACCAGTCAAGGACAGAGTCCTGGAATCTCAGGGAGTGAAGCAATTCAAGCAGGAGCGAGTGGTCAACAGTGTTGATGGCAGCAGAGAGATCAAGGAGGACAAGAATAGAGTAAAGGTGATTGGATTTAGCTATAAGAAGGCCATTGGTGATCTTAAAAAGAGTTGTTTCAGTGGAGTGAAGGTGGTGGAAGCCAGATTGGTGGGGGTCAAGGGAGGAGTTGGCGGAGAGGAGGTCAAGGCAATGGGAGTAGACAATCCATTTGAGGAGTTTGGAAGCAAAAGGGAGGAGCAAGACAGGACAGTAATTAGAGGGTTCAGAGGGATCCAGAGTGGACTTTTTGAGGATGGGGGAGACAGTGGTGTGTTTAAAGGCAGAGGGGAAGGAGCTGGTAGAGAGGGAGAGGTTGATGATAAACAGGAGGGGAGGGGCGATGGTAGAAGCAATGGAGGTCAGGAGGCGGGAAGGAATGGGGTCCAGGGGGCAGGTGGAGGGGTAGGAGGAGGAGAGCAGGGAGGAGATTTTCTCAAGGGAGGAGGGAGGGAAGGAGGACAGGAGAGAGGTGGGGGGAGGAGGGAAGGGGGGAGCAGTAGGGGGAGAGGAATTGGATGTGATTTCCACGCAGATCTTGTCGATCTTAGAGGTGAAAAAGAGAGCAAGATGCTGAGTGGAGAGAGAAGAGGGAGAAGGAGGACAGGGGAGTTTGAGAAGGGAGTCAAAGGTAGAGAAGAGGCAGCGAGGGTCCCAGGAGCAGAGTTCCCAAAAGACTGACAGACACATTCACTGGCCAGTTATTGCATGCTTCCAGCTTTACAGGACCAATTGGTAGTGGCTTTGAGTTGGGCATAGGGGGCAGCCCTCATGCAGGCATAGAAAGGACATAATTGGGACTTTGGGAATAGCATCCCAGAAATCAGGAGACATAGTTTACACATCCAGACTGGCCAGTTATCATCACAATCACCTCCTGCAGCACTGTGACAGAGGACATAAAATAATCTCTATTGGCTCTTTCCTAAACAGATGCTTCTGCTTACCAGTAACAAGTGCAGGAGAGATGTTGGGATGGTCACAGCACAGAATTAGAATATTTGGTTGACACATCTGCTGGACAATTGGCATCACAAACCGATCTTATACCACAGTGACACGTAAGAGAATCCCTAGCATAGGCTTCTTCTCTGCATATGCTGTTCAGGCATATAAAATTGGGACCCTTTATCACATGTTTCTGATATTTGGCAGAGATGATCATGAAAGTGTGATATAAAGCCCTGCCAAATTTCATGGACACTGGTTGGACTACAAAGATGTTACAGTCAGACATACATTTATAAGTTAATTGCTTATACCACCAGGACCCTTTATCTAATCCTTCTGAACGTTGACAGAGATAGTAAACATGGGAAGGGTATAAACGTGCCAAGTTTCATCTATATCACATCCTCCCTGTCCCCCAAGCCCGTAGCTTGGGCTTCATCTTCGACTCGCACCTCACCTTCAAACCCTACATTGACTCCGTGACCAAATCCTGCCACTTCTCCCTCCAGAACATTGCTAAGATCCGCCCTTTCCTGTCTATCTCCTCTGCCAAAACTCTCATCCA